>MU228326.1:1461423-1475407 GCA_018584345.1 Thuja plicata
CCAAATAGGTATTTAGGAATTAAATGTGATGTATGATTGATACAGATTTAGGATTTTCTATATTTGACACTCAGGTCGAGTAGAGTCAGTGAAAACTCAGAATTGCCTAGTACAATAGGACTTTGATAATTTAGAAGAATGACAAATGCAACAAAATTGGTTAGGGTTGCAAGATGCCAATTTTGGGGTGTTACAGTAGGTAATTTCTATTTATACCCAAGGTAAGAGAAAGTTACATTCTCCTCCGCAAACCATGGAGTAGGTAGACCTCTAGACTCTGGGCCTGGGGGTTCCATGCAACCATACCTACTCGCAAGATGAAGACATCATGGCAGAGAATCCTGGTGTCCAGAATCTGGCTCTGGAAGAACAAACTTCGGGACCGGGTTCTAGGGACACCAGAAGACAAAAGTAGAAAGAAAAAAAACCTCACAAGAGGAAAATATCAGAGAAAACAAAGAAAGCAAAGAAAAAAGACAAGAGCCAAAGAGAAAAGAGGGGACCCAACATTTTGCACACAAAATGTAGGGATGGGTATGCAGGGCATAACACTATCTTTTCTCATAGTGTGTTTATGACTTAATTTACTAATTCTCAAAGAATATTTAAATGTAGAGTCTATGTTTGGGAAGACACTATTATCAAAATTGTTCATCTCAAATGAAATTTGTCTTCCAATCAAACTGTCTAGAGTAACATTGCTATTTTCTACTTCTCTCATTTCTTGTATGGCATATACTCTAATAGCATAAGTAGGCAGTAAAGTTCTTAGAATTTTACTTACCACTGTATCTTCTTCTAGTACACCTCCAACTCCTTGGATAGCATTGACTACCTCTTTAAATCTTGTGATGTACTGTGTGATGTTTTCACCTTCTTTCATTTTGAGATCATCAACATTTCCTCTAAGGCATTTTTCCTTAGCGCTCAAAACATTCTTGTCACCACCATGTACAAGAATCAATTTGTCCCACATTTGCTTTGCAGTATTGCAGGTTTTCACATCTTCAAATTCAACATCAGAGAGTGAGGAAGCAAGCTCTATCATCATGCAGTTGTGTTTATGCTTCTCTCTCATTTGTTCAACTATTGGTGCCCATGTGGGAAACACATATTTAGTATCTATTTATTGAGTAACATCATTTCCAATACCTAATAAGTGGAGTTTAATTCTTCTCTACTATGAAGAAAAATTTGTCTTTGTTCAACTTGGGCACATCTCATCTATTCATCTTGTGATCTTTGGCTTAGGTCTTGAAACCTTCCTTCTAAGCACACAAGCTCTAATACTAATTGTTACTAATAACAGAGAGGGGGGGGGGGGGGGGAATCNGGGGGGGGTGAATCAGTGGCCTCAAAAATTAATCCTTAAATCAACCCTTTAAAACTTATTACCACTTTTAAGTCTTTGGTTATACTCATTTATACAAGATGAATACCTTGAAATACTTATAAAAATTTACTACTTGTCGAAATGCTTTGTAAATCCTTCTTCTGTATGTTTACCAATAAGCAGTCTTAC
Organism: Thuja plicata; assembly: GCA_018584345.1. NCBI lineage: Eukaryota > Viridiplantae > Streptophyta > Pinopsida > Cupressales > Cupressaceae > Thuja > Thuja plicata. Next base: position 1,462,946 of record MU228326.1, read on the forward strand.
ATTTACCAAAAAATAGTAACTAGCGAGAGTATACTGATCAATCCAGAATTGCATATGTGAAATTTAAAATAGTAAAGTAATAAGACATAAGCACATAAGACATGGATTTTTAACGTGGAAACCCTGTTAGGGGAAAAACCAGTGGGACCAGTACCCCAAATGTTCACTCTTATGAAGTGAGCTCAATTAAGAGCCAACCCTATTAAAGGTTACAAACACACTGTTAGGTGTGACCTTGTTAGAGGACTTAAAAGATAGTTTTTCACCTAGTATCTGCCATCTAATGCTACCATCCTTGATAAAACACTCACTTGGCCTTTCAATAGGTATCGTGCATATCTAATGCTACTTTCTATGATCAAAATTTTTGATACTCTGTGGGATGTATCTCAATTACAAAAGACTTTTAATTCCTACTCGGTTAAGAGACTTGATGCTTCAATAGTTAAATTGAAACATTAAATGATCTTTTCACACATACAACTTGAATTGCAGATTTTTAGATCTATTTTAATTGCATTACCACTCTAATTAATATAAACAATTCAATAGCTTTGCTCCACACTGTTCTACTATTTGATTCTGTCTCACTATTCATCACTATCTATAGAATCTAGCTCTTTCCTTAGCCTATTGATCAAGTCTGAATGAAGATTTTCTTCTCCTTCAAAATCTCTTTAGAATCTTCCCTCTTTACTCTTGTTCGCCCCACTCAATTTGTAATGAATTGGTTTTGTCTCTTTATAGACATATTTCACCGTTTCTTGGCTTTTTTGATTCTTGTTGTGATCCACAGTTCTCACCTATTAGATTTAAATAAAAGCTCTAGTTTTATCTCAAAGAGATCTTCTTGCCAACTGGTCAAAGCAGCTTTAAATCCATTACTTATCCTAGGCTTTATCTAGTCGATTAAAAAAATGATAAGTATCAGTTAAGTCTATTTATAGCTCTTGACAACTAAGCATTTTTTCATTTCTAAACTCTCTATTTTTTTGGTCAACACTTTAGTTAGTCATTAGTGATAACTGACTGTTCCATCAGTGTGACTTCAGTTGTCATCAGGATCTCTGTCCTTGTCTTTTCTGCTAGGAAACACTATGATTCATTCCGTCAGGTTACTCTGTGTTTTGCTCATCGGGGAATACTGTGACTTTTCTCGTCAGTAATGTTGTGCATTTTCTTGTTGGGTAACACTATGACTTTTCTCTTTTACTCTGACCATGAGTGTGCATTCTATCGGTGTATATAGTCACTTTGTGAATACTTGACTTATATGCATTACTGATACCATAGCCTTTGATTCATCGGTTCTTTAAAGTCTTTAGTAGTATGTCCATGACCATATAGATTATATCAAGTTGACATCAATGAAAATACAATACATTAACTGATTTAATGCCTTGCATGATCTTCAACTTAACATCTTCAAACATTCAATCAGTTATAGTTCATCATGAGGGTCTAGGGTTTTTCATGATAAAGACACAAAAGACCTAGGGTTTAAGGCTTTCATCCATTTTTTAGTACCACATTTCTTGGGAAGAAGACACTTATAAAAAAATTTGAGGGTACGCTTGAAGACACTTCATTGTTTAAGGCACAAATCACCATTGGGAAGCAAAACTTTTAGCATAACTATGAAAACACAAAATAGTCCCAAAAATGGCTCTATTTGAGGATGCTTGAATGCAAGTTCATAGAAAGAATTACAAACCTCTAGGAGGCAGACCAAAACTACACTAACCTACTACATAAATATACACACAACTGGGAAAGAAAAACACAATAAGAAATAACACACATGTACATAGAATACAAAACTACTATACATGAAAAGTAGAATTAATTGAAGAAAAGCTTTAAGAATTGACCATTCACTAGAAATTCAAACACCTTACCTTCCATATTATTAAGAAGATATGAATCCTTACCAAAACTTTGATGAATAATAAAGGGCCCCAACCACAAAGATTCAAATTTCTTGTGCTTTCCTTTATCCTTGGTCCTGGCATTCCATTGTAATATCATGTCATTTGGCTGGAATTTCCTGATACTAGCCCTTTTATCAAATAATTATTTCATCTTTTTATGATTCCTTATGTTTTGGTTTTTTCCTTCTCTTCTGTTTTAATCAAGATCAATCATTGGATCATTCTATCTTGTAAAGCATCATTCACTTCCATCTCTTGATCTATGATAAACTTCTAAACAGGAAGCAAATTATTCACACACAACCTATCATGTAATCCATATACTAGTTCAAAAGGTGACTTACTAGTGGCCACCTTAATTTTCACTCTATCTGCCCACAAAGGCAAATTCAATTTTGAATGCCATCCCCTCTTATTTGTCTCTAAGGTCTTCTTCAAGATTTGCAGAATGCTTTTATTGCTTGATCCTGCCTATCCATTTGCTTGTGCATGATATGGAGAGGAATAAGATATGACTAGTCCATTTTCATCATAGAATTATTGAAACTCTATAGACCTGAAACACTTTGCGTTGTCTGTTACCAACTTTAATGGGACAACAAACCTAGTCAAGACATTCTCCATCAAGAAATCAATGACAACTTTACTAGTTGCTCATTTTGTAGGGATTTCTTTAATCCATTTTTTAAAGTAGTATTTAGCAACTAGGATCTAGCTATGTCCACCACAGAAATTTTCTGTAAATTCTCCAATGAAGTCAATTCTCCACATAGTAAAACGGGCATGAGCTTGCACTGGATTTAAGAACAAAGCTCCTAAAAATTTTAACTTTGAATAAAATCTTTGACAGGGTTCATGATATTTTGCACAAAACTAAAAGAGTCCTTAAAAACATAGGGCCAATAGTAGCCAAACCTCATAATTTTATGGGCAGTTGTCTTAGGAAAGAAATTTCCTCCACACAAACCTACATGCATTTCTTTCAAAAATTTATCTACTTTCCTTTCATCTAGACATAGCAAGAGGACACCATCCCTATTTTTCTAGTACAATTCTCCCTATACTAGTGCATATTTTTGAGAATTTAACCTTATATTCCTTTTCCTATTATCACTCATAGTATCAGGACATTTTACATTCTTGAGAAAGTATACAATATCAGAATACTAGGGTTGTATTTCAATGCTAGTGACTGTCAAGTCTTGCAACTCCATATTGTTGACTTGTACTAAATCCATATTTTCATCTGCCATGAGCTTGGATAAGCCCAATCCTCTCACTAATTTTGTGATGTGAATCTCTAGGTTGAATTCCTGGACCCTGTTTATCAACTTACATCTTTTCCCAGTAACCTCTGACTAGGTAAGAACATCTTTTACAACTATATGGGGTACATATGCTATCACCTTTGAGAAAACTAGATAAGGCATAAATGAATTGACAACCTTTACTAATGCATATGCATTTTTCTCCATTAGTTCATAATTCAATTCTACAGACTAGAGTGACTTGATTTAAAAAGCAATAGGATGTTCTTGTCCTTCCTCATCTTTTTGCAGTAGTATAAAAACTATTGTATGGAAAGATGCAAAGGAGAAGAGTGAGAAAGGTTTACTTATAATCAGGAGACCTTAAGACAGGGGCTTCCTAGATTGCTTTCTTGATCTTCTCAAAGTCAACTTGTGCCTCATTATCCCACTATAATTTAGCATCTTTCTTTAAGAATTTTATTATTGGTTTGACAATTTCAGCAAAATTTATAATAAATCTTTTCAAAAAATTTATCTTTCCCAAGAAATATGATACTCCTTTGACATTATTAGGGCCAAGGACCTCTTGTATTGATTCTATTCTCTCATGGTCAATCCTTACTCCTTCTTTTGATACAATGTGCCCTTGTAACTTCCCCTTTGTTACTGCAAAAATTGGTATTTCTTAGGGTTTAAGGATATTCCATATTCCATAGCTTTAATGAATACCTTTTCTAGGTGGTCACAATGATCCTTTGCTTCCTTAGAATATTTTATCAATTCATCTTGATAAATAACCATAAATAGATCAATACAATCCTTGAAATCAACACCCATAGCTTGTTGGAATGTTGCTCCTGCATTCATTAGATCGAAAGGCATCCTGATGTACACATAAGTTCCCCAAGGGGTTGTAAATGCACTTTTGAACTTCTTTGACTCCATGACTAGTACTTGATTGTATCCTAAGAAGCCATCCATCATTGACAATAAGTCACAACCAATGACTTTATGCGACATAGCCTCCATATTGGGCAAAGAATAATTATCTTTTAAATATGGTAGGTTCAGATTTCTAAAATCCACACACAGCCTTATGTCCCCCTTTTTCTTCCTTACTAGGACCAATTTAGATACCCAAGTCAAATGTCTTATGGTTTGGATGATACCTTCTCTCAATCGCATCAATTCTTGTTGCATTTTGGGGGCCAACAATGGGTTAATAGGCCTCTTCTTTTGTCTGAATGGTTTAATCTCTAGATTTAGTGGGATTTCATGTTGAAAAATGTCTTCTCTATAAGCTTTCAAATCCTCATAAGACCATGAAAATATCTACTTGTGCTTTCTTAATAGCTTTATCAGATGTGTTCTTACATGGGGATCTAAGTTCCTTCCAATGTACACATTTTGAGGTGCTGCCTCTGATCCAAGGTTTACCTTTTCAAGGTCCTCAATCTTGGCATTGTACTTTTTAGACATAAAGTTATCTTGGTCATTAAAAAATGCCTCTAGTTCCACTAACCCCTTGGGTATCTAATTTGAACTCAGCTGGACCACTTCATTTCCAAAGACCATGTCCTTTCCATCAACTATTTCAACCAATGCATTACAATCTACATGATGACCCTCAAAATGGTCAAGACACTGTACAAACTTGAGGATATCTTGATCATCCTCAAAAAATTTCCAATTATAGACATTTTTGGGCACTACATGTCTATAATTGACACCCTAGTCAAACTAGAATCGCCACTCTTAAAAGAATCATTTTCCAAAAAATTGACCATAATATTTTTTGATCTCTAAACCCAATTAATGTTGAAAGCATCAAAGATTTCAATTTGATCTCACACTGCAAATTTGTATAGTTTTAACCTATTATTCTTCACAACATATTTGGATTTAACTTGGGATACTATCAATTCAGAGTCTCCAAAAACTTTTAAACATTTGATACCATGCTTTGATGCAATGTTTAACCCTAAACACAAGGCTTCATACTCAGCAGTGTTATTTGTACATGAGAAAGATAATAAGAAGGAATATTTGATTGTGGAACCTGATGGAGAAATGAAAAGGACACCAGCTCCTAATCCTTCCTTTAAACAAGATCCATCAAAATACATCATCCATAGACCATTATGTTGTGTGAACAGTTCATCCACCAGTGGATCAGTGTTTTTACATTCTTCCAAGATCTTTTCCACTTTGAAGTTCTCCATGTCTACTTGAACACAAAAATTTAGCCTATCACTTGGCACCTTTTCAACAGTGATGGGTGCACATGACTCTCTGTAACATTTTAATTCACTCCCATTTATAGGGATTTTTGCATAAGACAGATCTAATTTTACATGCCCCCTACTGGTGTAGCCCATTATCTTGACAATAACATGCCATAATGGGGCTGATTATCCACAACCACCACATCCATCTTGTATGTGGCCTCAAGAAATACTACTATCTTACCTCAACACCTTTTAGAGTTCCCACAACAAGGAGCTCTTTGTTATCCGTGGCATAATATCTCCCATAACCAGTGTCCACTCTCATTCCTAGTTCTTTCATTACTTCATATGGCATGACATTAGTAGCAGCACCAGAATCAATCATGCAATTATTTTCAAGCTTGTTGTTAATTAACAAAGTAAAATAGAATGGATCCACTTGGGGTGGCTCTTGGGTAATCATATTACCCACATATAATATAGGGGAGTTTGTGTCAAAGGAAACTTCCTCTTTCTTATTTTCCTTCTTGTTTGGAATGGGAAAATCTTCAATTCATTTATAAATTGACATTGCATCTTCTCTGTGTTCTTTTATCTTTAACATTTCCATTAATGGAACTAAAAATTTCATTTGAGTAAGAGCATGCTTCATGTCAAATGCAGGTAATTCAGAAAACACATCAGATGTTCTCTTACCTTTCTTAGTTTTTTCAACAACAATCCGTTCTTCTATTTTCAATTCCTCTTTTTCCTTTTGGGAAAGAGAGGATTTTGTTTGTTTGGTAGCTTTCTTTTCCTTTCTTTCCTTAATAGGAGTTTCTAAAAAATTTTGTGGAGCACCTTCCTTGATAAATACAGAAGCAAGTTTCCCCTAACCAGGATCTACCCTTATGTTTCTTAAATTATAAGCACTCCTTGCTTGATTTATTTCTGATATAATCAAGGATATTTTTTCCTCATCATTAGGTAATCTAAAATAGGGATGCTCATCATCATCACCCACTACATTGATAGTACTTTGTGGTATAGTACTAGCCTCATCATACGAATCAAAAACTACTTGTGGCTAGTACTCTAGGTATTGTTGGTACTGTCCTCTCCTGTTATTTTTACTTTTAGGAGATTCACTATCTTCTAGAGACCATGGGTAATGTTTCCTCACAATGAACATATTGACAACATGACCTTGTCTTGAACTTGTATTTTTATTTCCCTCTTCCATTTGATCATCTAGAGCTTGAGCTATGACACATTGGTAAGAAGAGTGAGGCATGTTACAAGCAACACACAAAGGGGTATTCTCCACATTATTTGTGCTATTTCTCTTCACAGGATTAGGGGTTTCTCTTGTCTTTTGTTTTTCTTGACTTTCAGGGATAGGATTTCCATCTTTCCAATTTGTTTTTATATGGCATGTCCTTCAGGTTGGGTTGTATATCATACCTATGGTATTGGTACTTGTTATCATGAAAACCTCTATCATTTTTATCCATTTTAGCAGTAAGATCACTCACTACACTCATCATTTTATCAACCCTATCATCCTCTTTGAAAGGTTTTCTTTCTTGTCCTCTCTCTTTCCATAGTTTACCATCCTCTCTCTTTCCCATCTTTCCTGAGGCTTGCCTATTTCTCAATATCAATAGTTGTTTTGAAGGCATCTCTTAGGGTACATGGGTTATTATCCCTAAGAAGGTAGGACATCTTTCCATCAACAACATTAAAGTAAGTAGTTAAACATACTTGCTCATCTAATCTCAACACTTGGAATAATTTATTCATGGCCTTTAGAAATCTATTGTTGAAAACAACCATGCTTTTATTTGGGAACTTTTTGATGTTATTAAACTCATTTAACATGCAACCTAAATTTACATGTTCTCTATATTGCTCTTGAAAAGATCTAAAAAACTCATCCCAAGATGTTATGCTTCCCTCAGGTAAATTTCTAAAACAGTCCCTAGCATCTTCTATCAAAGATTGGACAAAGAGTTTCATGATAACATCTTCATTCTCAATTTCCAAATCAGTGATCTTATTAGTGAAAGATTTCAAATGTTATTCGCAAGAGACAACATTATTTCCAATGAACCTAGGGATTTGGCCTCTTACCTCATTGGGGATCATGTTTGGATGACCAGTGATACCATCAAAGAAAAGAGGCCGATATCTATCCAGATGGACAAGTATTCTTTGGAAATTTACAAGGGAATTGCTTCCACTAATTCATGCTACACCTCCTTGATTTTGAGTAGGTTGAAGAGAACCTTGTTTAGGATTAGAATTTTGAGCATTTGGATTAGGACTAGAAACTTGAACACTTGGCCCTGAACCACCTAGTGGGTTCTGTTGTAGTATCCCAATAGTAACAAACATTGAGCTACTTACAGCGGTATTTGTAGTATCACGGAGGAAAGCTATTCTCATTTTGATGTCAGCTATAATAGCCTCCAACTCCATTTTTTCTATCTTCTTAGCTAGATCCTCTTTAGCTTTTCTAGCTTGCTCCAATTCCATGTCAACTTGGGACATACCAGCAGGGGCAACTTTGCTTTGTTTAGGCTCAGTTATACTGATCTACCAACCACTTTCTATTTTCCTTTATTAGATGCATCCTTGTCATTTTTCTTGAGATTTGCATTTTTCTCAATTTAATGTGGATGCAACTACCTCATAACAGGTCCTTCTCCTTCAAACTCATATTTCTTGGATTTTGAATCATTGTTTGTAGGTTTTTTCCTCAAGGCCCCAAGGTTACCAAATAATTCTTCATCTAATCCCTTGAACTACTCATTCAGGATTTTACCTTTGAGCTCATTGTTCTTGGTCTTCTTTAAGAGTTCATCTCATTCAACCAATAGCTCATATATTTCTTTCTCTCACTTCTCCCTTACATTCTCTATTTCTAACAATTCCTCACGTTCCTTTCTTCTTAGTGCTAGAACCTCATCTTGCAATTTTTTAGAGTCATATGATGCATTCTCAGCAACAGATGTTTCTCCCAGCTGCTCTAGAGTTCCATGTAGTAGAATAACTAAGAAGGGGGGGGGGGTGGTGAATCAGTCACCTCAAAAATTAATCCAATTAATTAGCCCAAAATTTTATACCACAAATATAAACCTCTAGTTATCTTCATTCCTACAAGATGTATGCCATGTGTGAATATAACATGCATACACTAATTGGTGTTTATACTTTTTATTCTTTCCTTAAGCTTTACTAAATAGCAATCTATCTTTTCTTAATCTTTACCAAAATATAGTAAATAACTTAGTGTTTACTGATCAATCCTGTTTTAGTAATGTGTAATGAAAAACATCAAAATAATGAACCATATACACATTTGACACATGGATTTTTACCGTGGAAACATTGTTAGGGGAAAACCACTTGGGACCTGTAACCCAAAATTTTCACTCTTCTAAAGTAATCTCAGTGAAGAGACAACCCTATTAAAGGTTACAAACACACTGTTAAGTACAACCTTGCTAGAGGATTTATCACTAACAGTTTATCACTTGACCTAGCATTCACTATGTTTTCAACATGTAAACCTTTTGATACTCCTTGGGATGTATCTCAATATATAAAAGATGATTAAATCCTACTTTGTAAAGATATTTTATGAATCAATGGTTAAACTAAAATAGTATATGATCAGTTCATAAATACAACTTAATCTTTCAGATGTTCAGATATATTGTAAGCTCATAATACCTCTTCTGATCAATGTTCTTGTCATTTCCTTTGCTCCAATTCTTTCTGCTCGGTGAATGTTGTTGCTTCTCTATTTCTCAATGTCTGGAAAATTCTTAGCTTTGTATTTCATCTTGTATGATCAGATCTGTATGAAGAATTCTTATCTTCACCAGAATTATCTTCAGCATTCCTCTCTTAATAATGAATTACTTGTCTCCTTTTATAGACATGATTTCACCATTTCTTGTCCTTCTTGTTTTCTTCATTGATCACTTCTTGATCTGTAAAGCTCACCATGCTTACTTTAGTTTTAATCCATAAAACTCTCCTTTTTTTGTGGAATAAAATATGCTTTAAATATCCTTCTTATCTTTAGTTTTTAACTGATTGATGAAAACAAAGTAATCAAATAGTTAACTCTATAATTATCTCTGCAGCTAAGCTCTCTTTTTTCATTTTCCCAACTTCAGTTCCCATCGGTCAATACGTCAGTTGTGATCGGTGACTACTGTAGATAGCTTGGGCATCAACTTCAATTATGTTTGGTAATGCTTTCATAGGTATCACTTTCTCGGGTAACACTATCCATCAGGTAACATTGTGAACTTCATTGTCCCTCACGGTTTACTCTCACTCGGTATATATGATTACTGATGAAGAAACTTTGTCTTTTCAAATCTTTAGGTATTGTGACAATATGTGTATGATAAATCATACCATATCAAGTTTACATTAGTGACAATACAATTCATTAACTGATTTAATGTCTTTCATTTACCTTCTGCATCTTGGTGATCATCAAATTTGTCATCTTTAAACATTCAATCAGTTATAGTTCATCAATCTCTCCCTTTGGAATTGATGGAAACATACTACATACTACTAATACAATATGAAATATATCAGTTGTAGTTCATCAATCTCTACCAAACTTATTTTTCTATAACCAATACAAATGTATGACTCTCAATAAGCTCTTCTAGCTTAGATTTGATTCCTATAGAGTACTTCCTTCATTCTTCATTCCCTTCACTGGATAAATGTAGCAACTTATGATTCTATCTATCCCTTTGTTTTATAATCTCTTCTCCCTTTTCTGGATAGATATGTAATGTTAACTTTTCCAATTCTCTCCCTTAGATGGATGTTTCTTTGAATCATTCTTTGATGTTTTCTCTCCCTTTGACTGTTCCTCTCCTTGATGGATGATTATGATAGAGATTTCATATCTCTTTTCCCTTTGACAAAAATATATTTTATTGAATAATTATCTCCATATTCATTAAGTACATCTCTCCCTTTGAATACTTCTCTCCCTTTGACAGCAATGCCAAACTAAATCTTTCTCTTTTTTTTCATAATATATTCCTTGAATTTCCTCTCCATTAGCAATACAACAAATCTAGTGTTTGGTGCAGATAAGTACCTTGTTGTGTACTGATATATCTTTGTAGTCCATCTCTTTACTTTCATCAACATGAATGATCTTCTAATTATGTGTAGGCTCATGCAGCCTCTTAGTCAGCTTAGTGACCATTAGACAAGGATCGAACCCCTAGTCTCTTTCTCAGGTACTCAAATGTATCTTTAGGCAATGGCTTTATGAATATGTCTACTAACTATTCCTTGGATTGAACATATTCTAGTATCACCTTTTTCTCTTGCACTTGTTCTCTTAAGTAATGATACTTGATATAAATATGCTTTGTCTTATCATGCATGACTAGGATCTTTGAAATGTTTATTGCACCTGTATTATCACAATAGATAATCAATGGTTCAATAATTTTCATATTTATACCTTCCAGTAATTGTTTGATCCATGCAAAGTTAGAGAAATTTGCAGTAGCAACAACATATTTTGCTTCTATAGTGGATTGTGAGATGCATCCTTGCTTCTTACTTATCCATGTGACAAGTCTGTCACCCATGAAGAATGCTCCTCCTGTTGTGCTCTTTCTGTCATCTATGTTTCCAGCTCAACCAGCATCTATATAGACTTGAAGCTCAAATTTTCCTTCTCTTCTATACCACAAACCATAGTGTTTGGTATTCTTTATATATCTTAGAATTATTTTGGCAACACTCATGTGTGATTCCAAGGGATTAGTAGAGAATTTTGCAACTTTTGCAACTGCATGTGCTATATTTGGTCTAGTATGTACAACATACATGAGTTTTCCAATCATAGATCTATATAGGGTTTGATTTACCTCTGTTGACTTGTCTTCCTTTGTCAGCTTGCATCTAGTTTCCATAGGTGTTCCAACTAGCTTGGAGTCCTTCATCTTGAATATCTTTAGAACTTCATTGATGTATTTGCATTGTGTGATGTATATGCCTATATCCTGTTGAAGAATCTGTAGACCAAGAAAGAACTTGATCTCCCAAAATATTGACATCTCAAACTCTTTTCTCATTTCAGTAGAAAATGATTTTCATAACATATCATTACCTCCAAATATGATATCATCAACAAATATTTTAGCAATCAGAATGTTATCATCAGTATCTTCTTTTAAATACAGATTATTGTTATCACTTGTTCTTACAAATCCAATACTTATGAGATAGGAGTGAATTCTTTCATACCATTCTCTTAGTACTTGTTTCAATCTATACAAGGCTTTTTGTAGCCTACAAACCATGTTTCTCTTGTTAGGATCAACAAACCCTTCTAGTTGTTCAATGTATACTTCTTCTTCTAGTATTCTATTTAGGAATATAGATTTGAGATCCATTTTCTATACCTTGAATCCTTTGTAAGAAGCATAAGCAAGTATAATTCTGACTCCTTCTAGTGTAGCAATGGGTGCAAACATTTTTCCATAGTCAATACCTTCTTCTTGGGCATACCCTTTGCATACTAGTCTTGCTTTGTTCCTTGTGACTTCTCTATTCTCATTTCGCTTATTTTTGAATATCCATTTGGTACCAATGACATTCTTGTCATCTGGTCTAGGTACTAATGTCCATGTTATTTTCTTCTTAATCAACTCTATCTCTTCATTCATAGAACTGCCTCATTCTTCATTTTCAAGTGCAGTATTACCAGATTTAGGCTCAAAATCACAAATTAAACATCTAGTGTTTAGTGACTTATTTCTTGTTCTCATTCCATCCTTTTTGTCTCCTATGATCTTGTTCTATACATGGTGTCTTCTGACATACTTGGAAAGTACTGGTTCAACTCTTTGATCATCATTTTGATCCTCATCTTGACCTTCATTCTGATCTTCATCACTTGGCACATCATTGTGAGTAATTTCCTAATTTTTGGTGTTTGCAATCGGATGCTCGGGTGCATTGTTCTATCACTTAGGAGTGATACACTATTTCTCAGGTAGAATGTCA
>MU228326.1:1475457-1507136 GCA_018584345.1 Thuja plicata
GGATTTGTTAAGACATTTATAAGCCTTGCTTTTGGTAGAATAACCTAGAAATATTCCTTCTTCACCTTTGGAGTCAAGTTTTCCATTTCTATCATCTTTCAAAATATAACATTGACTTCCAAAAATTTTGAAGTATCTTATAATGGGTGTGTATCCATACCATAGCCCATAAGGTGTCTTATTAGTGTCTTTCTTAAATTGAACTCGGTTTAATGTGTAGACATCAGTACTGACAGCTTCCCTCCAGAATGTTTGTGTGATGTTTTTCTCAATCATCAGTGTTCTGGCACAATTAACCATGGATCTATTCCTTCTTTTAGTAATCCCATTTTACTGCGATGTTCTTGGTGCAGAAACCTATCTTTGAATTTCATGTTCATTACACAAGTTAGTGAATTCATCATAAATAAGTTCTCCTCCTCTATCTAACCTTAAACATTTTAGTTCCTTTCCACTTTGTTTTACCACTATAGCTATATACCATTTAAACATCTTGAATGCTTTTGATTTCTCTTTTAAGAACATAACTCTCATCATTCTAGAATAATCATCAACAAAGAGAATGAAGCATCTATCACCATAGCATCTCTTTGTTCTCATTGGTCCACATAAGTCAGTATGGAATAAATCTAGAATAGCATTTGATGTGTAGGTTTTTCTCTTGAAACTAGACTTTTTCATTTTACCTTTTTGATAATTCACACATGACATGGTCGGGCTTTGACATGATTGGTAAGCAACTTACTTTCCTTTTATGGCTTATCCTAACCATGTTGTCAAAATTCACATGAGATAACCTTTTATACCACAGTCATATGTCTTCATTTTTAGCCATTAAACAAGTGGTATTAATATCATCAAGATAGAATAGGTTACCCTTTGTATGTTCACCAGTTCTGATCAACCTTCCTAATTCATTAAAGATCTTTGCCTTTTTGTTCTCAAATGCAACTTAGTGACTTGTTTTATTTAGATGTGAAACACTCAATAGATTATAGTTAAATCCTTTCCCCCAATATGCATTTTCACACCTGGTCAGATTATTCAACATTATGGTTCCTTTACCTTCAACTGGACAAGGTGAGTCATTACCCATTCTTACTGATCCACCATTATAATATTCAAAAGTTTCAAACATTTTCTTTATCTCCAGTCAGGTGGTGAGCACAACCACTATCAATAATCCAGACATCATTCTTAATAACCTTAGATATGAGTGCAGTCTCAACATACCTTTCTTCTTTGTCTGAATCATCCTTCATAGAAACAAATACCACCTCAATATCTTCATCAGACTTGGTGTCAGTATTTCTAGCTTTGTTCTCAGCCATGTAACCAGATTTCTTCCCTTTGTCCTTGTAGTCTCAGTTGTCTCTTCTGTCATATTGTCAGTTGCTTTGGTAATCTCTATCATCACCTCTGTCAAAATTATTTTCATAGGATCTGTCATTGTTTGTGTCTTCTTTTATTTTTTTAGGACATCTAGCAACAAAGTGTCCAATCTCTTTACAATTAAAGCATACCAATGGTAAATTTTGTATCTACATTTTCCTCTCTATAGTCTTCTAGCCACTAGTGCTTCAATCTCATCAAGTTCTTGGTCATCACTATCACTTTCACTATCATTTATCATAGTGTTTTTATGACTTGATTTACTTATTTTCAAAGAATATTTGAATGCAGACTCGTTAGTTGGTAAGACACTGTTGTCAAATTTATTCATCTCAAATTAAATAAGTCTACCAATTAAACTATCTAGAGTAACATTGTTATTTTCTACTGATCTCATTTCTTGTATATCAGATACTATAATAGCATAAACATGTCGTAAGGTTCTTATAATTTTACTTACCATTATTTCTTCTTCAAGTGCACCTTCTACTCCTCGGATAGCATTAACAACCTCTTTGATTCTACAGCTGTACTGAGTGATGTTTTCTCCTTCTTTCATTCTTAGGTCATCAAACCTTCATCTTAGGATTTTATCCTTAGCTCTTATCACATGCTTATCTCCTCCATATAATAGCTTCAATTTTCCCACATTTTCTTTGTATTGAGGCATGATTTGACATCTTCAAATTCAGCATCAGAGAGTGAGGAAGCAAGTTCTATCATCATAGAATTGTGTTCATGCTTTTCTCTCAATTGATAGACTATTGGAGGTCTAGTAGGTAAAACAAATTCAATATCTAAGTATTAAGTGACATCATTTCCAATACCTGATAGGTGGAGTCTTATCCTTCTTTTCCATGATGCAAAGTTGTCCTTGTTCAACTTAGGCACATCTCTTTTGTTCATCTTGTGATCTTTAGCTTGAGTCTTAAAACTCCTTTCCAAGAACACAAGCTTTGATACCAATTGTTAGAATAACTGGGGGGGTGAGGAGGGGGCGGGGGGGTGAATTAGTGGCCTAAAAAATTAATCCAATAAATCAACCCAAAAATTTATACCACAAATGTAAAACCTCTAGTTATCTTCAGTCCTACAAGATGTATGCCTTGTGTGAATCTAACATGTATATACTTATTGGTGTTTATAATTTTTATTCTTTCCTTAAGATTTACCAAATAAAAGTCTATATTTTCTTAATCTTTACCGAAATACGGTAAATAACTTAGTGTTTACAGATCAATCCTGTTTTATTAAA
The DNA here is from genome assembly GCA_018584345.1 of Thuja plicata. Taxonomy (NCBI): domain Eukaryota; kingdom Viridiplantae; phylum Streptophyta; class Pinopsida; order Cupressales; family Cupressaceae; genus Thuja; species Thuja plicata. The sequence goes on from MU228326.1 coordinate 1,478,105, forward strand.
GTGTAAAACAAAACATCAAAGTAATGAACCATATACATATTTGACACATGGATTTTTAATGTGGAAACCATGTTAGGGAAAAAAACACTTGGGACCCGTAACCCAAAATTTTCACTCTTCTGAAGTGAGCTCGGTGAAGAGCCAACCTTGTTAAAGGTTACAAATACACTGTTAAGTGCGACCTTGTTAGAGGATTTATCACTAACAGTTTATCACTTGAACAAGCATTCACTATCTTGTCAACATGAAAACCTTTTGATCTCCTTGGGATGTATCTCAATATATAAAGGATGATTAAATCCTAATTTGTTAAGAGATTTTCTAAATCAATGGTTAAACTGAAACAATATATCATCTATTCATAAATACAACTTAATCTTGTAGATGTTTAGATCTATTGAAAGCTCATAATAACTCTTCAGATCAATGTTCTCTTCAATTCCATTTCTTTCTTCTCGGTGAATGTTTTTGCTTCTCTGTTGCTCGGTGTCTGCAAAATTCTTAGCTCTATTCTTCAGCCTATATGATCAAATTTGTATGAAGAATTCTTATCTTCACCAAAATTCTCTTCAGCATTCCTCTCTTAATAATGAATTACTTGTCTCCTTTTATAGACATGATTTCACCATTTCTTGTCCTTCTTGTTTTCTTCGTTGATCAGTTCTTGATCTGTAAATCTTGTCATGCTTGCTTTAGTTTTAATCTGTAAAACTCTCCTTGTTTTGTGGAATAAAACATGGTTTAAATATCCTTCTTATCTTTATCTTTTAACTTATCGATGAAAACAAAGTAACAAAATAATTAAATCTATAATTAACTCTTCCAGCTAAGTTGTTTTGTTATTTTCCCAACTTCAGTTCCCATTGGTTAGTACTTTAGTTGTGCTCGGTGACTACTATAGATAGCTCAATCATCAACTTCAGTTCTGTTTGGTGACAACTATAGTTAGCTTGGAAATTCTTTCTTGGGTATCACTTGCTTGTATAACACTATTCATCTAGTAACATTGTGAAATACACTATCCCTCAGGGTTGACTATCGCTTGGTGTATATGATTACTGACGACAAAAAAAATTGTCTTTTCAGATCTTTAAGTGTTGTGACAATATATGTATGTGCAATCATACCATATCAAGTTGACATTAAGGACAATACAATTCATTAAATAATTTAATGTCTTGCATTTACCTTCTACATCTCAGTGATCATCAAATTTGTCATCTTCAAACATTCATTTAGTTATAGTTCATCATCATGTTTAGGGAAGAAGCTTGCATCAGTCATCTCTCTGTCTCTGAAAGGATCAAAAGAAGTGTTAGCAGCATAAGGGCCAACCGGCCTTGAATGCTCAGCACTTTCAGATGAAGATGAAATTCTCTCAGGGACAGGGGTTTCCATTCTCCATTTTGATACTTTGGGGGAGTTATGATTTGATCCACCTCTCTTAGACCATTGTATCCTTCTAAGTGTATGGAGTTCTTCTTCTATATATTTCTCTAGATTATTTCTATAGTAATACCTGGTGTTTCTTTTTTGGCTCATTTTAAATCAGGCAAGAAGATTCAATGTTTCAATATGCAAATACTGGATTGCACAGAGTATAGAGTTGCCACCCACAACAAGTATGGGAAATAATTTACTTAAACTGATCAATAAATAGAACAATAGATATCTAGTCTCTATGAACTTTGGAAATCCTATTGCTAAAACCCATTTCTCCCCAGTACAGTCGCCATTTTTTTAGAGCTTTTTCTTGTAGCACCTTTGTTAAGCATCAATGCTTGACTCTATGATTCCCAAGACTTGATTCAAACAAGGAAAATTCTAATTGATGAGGATATAGTCCTCCTTCTTTGAGCTCCATAGACTTAGGCTGGTGTATCTTTTATAATTTACTATTGCTCAGTAAATTTGATAGTGGATCAAGGATTCTCACTGATTTTCTCTTGCCTTTTACTACAACAAATGATAACACATTTTATAAATGAACAAACCAATCTTATGCAGAGCTTTACAAGCTAGACCATGAACATGAAAATAGAAAATACCAGTGAAATAAGGATTCTCATCCTTCTTCTATTTGAGTTCTAGACTAAGGCAGGCTGACCTAATGATTCACTCTTCAAGGAATCAATAAAATTACTTGTATTCTTCAATACAAATGATAAACATATATGTTATTAAACATAAATATAAAGGATTGTTTAGATTTAATATTGAGGATGATAACTATTAGCCAAATCTAGACCAGTTCCTAATCCAAGGCAAAGAGTCAAATGAAATATACATTCATAGAAATCTCTTAATGCAAATACACATGGAACTCAAATGAAATACCTTACAAATTTCCTTCTCATTCCCATAACCATGTATAATATTCTTATACTAATATTTAGCCCTCTGAAACTACTTTTAAGAATTACTCCCTCCTTGAAAGAAACTTAAAACCAATCCCATAGTTACCTTATAACCAATGTATTTAAAATGCCTTATAGATTTAATACACAAGAACTAAAACACAAATACATGAAGACATCATGGACATGAAAAATGGAACTTCCACTGTATTTCATTAAAATATCTATGCCCAATACATTCAGAATGACAAAAAGCTTAAAACTAGACAAAATTCAGAAATATGCCTCGCAGTTTTGAATTCACCGTGATTTTACAATATAATACAACTTTCTATATATAGTATGCACTAGCCATCTTGGAATTCTATAAGAGATAGGATACAACAATCTTCATGTGGATAGACAAAGCCTAAAAGTTCTAAAAGACAAAAATAGTGACAATTCTAGTCGGTGGAAGAAATAAACTTGAGTAGTTGATTTACAATCATTCCAAATCTTTTGCAGTTGGCACCTTTGTCTATAGATATTCAGGGTAACCTCTAAATTTTTTATGAGACCTAGTGACCACCAATATAGGCTAATTTACACTAGTCTTGATGATGAATACCCTCCATGTTCTCATTGATCAGGTTCCAAGTGCCATTTACTCCTCATCTATCACATCCAAATCAATTTGTTACTGATTTCTTCTTCTTTTGCTTGGTGATGTTGTCCCAAAGTGTGACTTCATCCTTTGTTGACCAAATCAAACCTTGAATACTTTGTAACAGCTTCATTTTCCTTTCCCACCTAGCATCATTAATAGCCTTGACATCTATAACAAACTTGACAAAGTCTATTTCTGCTTTGAATGCTTCATGTAAGGCTCTATTAAATCTATCAATATCTAGGACATTTTCCTCTGTTAGGAATGCCTCTTTCTTAGGCAGCAAAGTGTCAAACTATTTTCTCCATTCCTCAATAGAATTGATCTCATCATTTTCCCTTTTGATAGGAGGGATAAACCTACTAAAATTAGGGCAAAACAAGCTTACCCTTGCTTGAATTTGATTGGCCTTTACTTTGAAAAATGACAATGATGTGCCAATTTGTTCAATCATCTCTCCTACCTAGCATACTTATTCTGGGAGTTCTATCTTGTCAAATAAGGACCACCTACCTAACCATATGCTAAAAAATTGGTGTAGAGTTTCTATTTGGCCTTTTACCACTTTCTCTAAATCATGCAACTTAATATATGCCTTATGCACTTTATCTAATTTTCCTTTTAATATATATCCCCTATGATGCAATATGCTCAAAAATGCAGATAGGGAAACCTCATTCTTATCCTTGTCCAATTTATCTATTTCCTATGGTAAGTCCTTGGTGATATCTATCTTCATAGAAGCAACTTCTTTGGATGGAGGAGTAAGAACTTTGGGGGCCTCTTCCAATTGCTTGTTCAGAGCTTCTACTTGCCCTTGTAAAGTCTTGATTTGCATCAGACACTTCTCTCTATCCTTTGCCACAACAATTGACTCGTCAACGTGCCTTCCATACCTTGCTGATAATTTCTTTGTTTTTGCCTCATTGAGGTGGGAAAAGTGGGTAACAACTTTGGAAATCTCAAGATCACAGGGTGTTTTAGAAAATCCAGATGATCTTGTCTCCATACATCTTTTCCTCAACAAGCACTAAATATGGATTTTTTGTTCTTAGGGCCAGGGACCACATAGATAAAGTTTGGGATCTTGGATCATATCTACACCCCCTTATCATTTCTCCAATTTGAGTCTTAGAAGATAGATTAGCCTCTATTTCCTTCTTGATTTGATCAATTATAAATGAAGAGGATAGATCCCATCTAAGCACAAGTAACATTCCACTGGACTTTACCAATTTCCTAGCCTCCTCTGGTGTGATGGCTTAAGATTCAGGATCATAAGCTTTTAAAGCTTGTAAATCTTTACTCTGCATGATACCACCTTTTGTTATCTGCAACTGAGATCCAACTTCTTGTTTCTTTCTCCAAATAAGAAATTTTTTAAACTCATCAGTTTTAATGAATGCATCATCATTCAAAAATTCTTCCAAATAAAGCTCTCTTTCATCTTGGCACAGGTGGAGGGGCAATTCCACCTCTTCTTGGATATCTTTCTCTTTTTTCTTTCCCTCTCTAACTATTTTCCTTAATTGGTGATGATACTGCCTATCACTAGTGATCAAGGCACTTATTTTGTCTTTCTTTTTCCCTTATGTCTCTGTCTGAGAAGGCTCTCCCTGTTCTATTCTTTTATTTTTTCTTGGAGGCTCACTTCTTGCCTTAGTTTCATGAGCCTCCATATTTTTCTCAAAAGTAGGAAGCACATCTATATGAGGTGGACTATAAATCATGTATCCTCCCTCATAATCTTCCTCATACTCTTAGGATGAGTGGTTTTTAGGGCCCCTTTGTTTCTCCTCAATCTAATTTTCCTGCTGATTATATAGGGTGTCATACATATCAATCATCTTTGTGATCCTTGCCATATAGGGAAATCCCATGAAGAAACCTCCAAAATGAATCCCTGCTTTTTCAATCTCTTTCTCTAAATATATTAGGTCCTTGTACATTACAACTCTCTTCTCTACTTCTTCATCTTCTAGGATATTTCTGATCACATCCTCTTCATCACACCGCTCATGTTCCTTTATGATAGTGACACTCGGGGTTAGAAATTTCTTGGCACTTTTGATAAATCCTTCAGGATCCACATATTTGTATAAGTCCATTCTCATCTTACATTTCCCTAACCACTTGTCTACCACATCCATGACCCTCTTCCAAATAGTGAAATCTGTTGGAAAGATTGTTGGAAAGCTACAATGGAAACAATTTTTGTTTTGTCATTGATGTCAAACCTTAATTGGTAACACTACTGCTATCTGTTTCAGTACCATATCTATTGATTGATGAAGGAGATTTAACAAGAAGACCAAGTGAAATGGTTGAGTTATAGGAAATTACAAGGGTACTTGATCAGTTGGCACATTGGCAAAGTAATGTGTTGTTTATCTTTTGATGACAGTTTATTGTTGTAACCACCCGAATTTGGTCTATTCTGACTATGGACCATATTTTCCCTAAGTGTGATCATACCCCCAATTATGTCCAAAGGACCCTATTACTGCTTGGCATAATTCTTTTGAAATCAAATTTAATGTTCTAGGTGATTTTTATCACTAAATTATATTAACTATTATAGAAATTTAAATCAAAACAAATTCAAACATGGCTATAGTATTTAATTATAAAGGAATTAAATAAACCCCTAAATCAATTATCCACTTTCAATTAATCCATTCCCCTAGCCTATTTAATTTAATTAAAATGTCTATAGTCCCCTTAATTATTAAAAAGAAATAAAATGCTTAAAAATTTAATTCCTATATTTTAAATGAATTAAATAAGTTTAATTCATTTCATTTATATTCCCTTAAACCCCAACCTAACCTATCTAAACCACTTCTACCCTTGGTTCTAACCCATCTCAACCTATTCCCCCCATACTAATCTAATCCTCATTCTAATTATAATCCTAACCCACCTCCTAATGTTGTCACATTCCATTAAGGAATGATTAATAACTCAACCCACTTGAGAAAGTCAACTTTCTCAAGCATGACTTCTCTAAGGACCAACTTGCCAAGTTGAGCCTTACATACTCCCATGCCTCTTAAATGAATTTCATTAATGGCTTATTAATGGATATTCCCTCTTGCGCATCCCTCATTAATGCCCAAGGAATTAACGGCTCTTACACCTCATTACTAGCCTTAGGGGCTCCATTAATGAACCTTGTCTCACCTCTCTCTCTCTCTCTCTCTCTCTCTCTCTCTCTCTCTCTCTCTCCCCCATTCCTCTATAAATTGAAGGGATTTAGAGCTCATAATAAGCCTAAAATTTCAGATTGTAGTTTTGTTATGCCAAGATTTTGAAGGAATCTCAAAGCATTGCTATGCTACCCATTCCTTCCTAGCTTCATATACACTCCGTTATTCACTTTCTTACATAGTTATAATGCCCGTTTTAGATTAATATGCATGCTTAAATAGTGAAATAGTTGTTTTTAAACTAAATCTTTCATACTAGGTTGTTTATGTCACTGGTATTTAGCATAATTTGAGGGATTTTATGTTATTTGCTACACTCATCCTAGTTAGAAAGAAATAAGTTGATGTTATGGTTTTATATGCTCATTAACCCTTGTTTCTCACTAACAAAATGACTTATTGAAGTGTTGTGTCGTAGGCAATAGGTCTAGATTCCAAACCGTGGGAACCAATGGTCAAACCCAGATGGTGGGATGATAATTCCTACTATGTCTTCCACAAAAAAAAGGGACACAAGTCTAATAATTGCCTCAAACTTAAATATGTCATTCAAGACCTCATTGAAGGAGGTAAGATCAAATTAGATGGACACACTACCAATGAGGATCATACATCATTAAACAAACCCTTTCCTAATTACGATCAAGGAGAAACATCTAAAGGGAAGAGTAATGAGGTAAACTAAACCTATTCCAAAAATGATAATGTGATCAATATGATAGACATTAAAACCGAATCCATCAATGTGGTCACAATCAAAGGTGTCTCATTCCACTCAAATATCATAACATGGAGCCAAGCACAGGTCACAATTAAAGGACCTCCAAAACTGACATTGACATCCAAGGTTCCTATTGTAACTATTCCTAAACCTACATCAAAACACGTCGTTACTATACCTGGAGCAAAATATGAATTGATAGACCAATTACAATGAACCTCTGCCAAAATTTCCATTATTGAGTTGCTCAAAATATCCACCATACATAGGGAAATCCTAGAATAGGCTCTACATGCTGCTAACATCCCAAAGGATATTAATATAGACAAATTCCAAGTGATGGTCAATTACATCTTAGCGCCACACTACCTCTCCTTTTCTGAAGAGGATGATAAGTCATTGACACATCCACATAGTCAACCCCTCCATATTAAATTCCTTATTCATAAATCTTTTTTTAGACATGTGTTGATAGATGGAGGTGCAAGATTGAACATCTATACACTGGATCTAATCAAGAGACTGGGTCTCTCAGAACAAACAATTGACTCTAGAAGAAAGATAACCATCAAAGCTTATGATGAGGAAGAAAGATCCTCCAGGGGTCTTATTGTTCTACCTATCAAAGTTGGACCAATTGAGAGGAACATCACATGTGAGGTCTTGGATCTACCTTTGGCCTACAATATCTTCTTAGGGATACCATGGATCCACGAAATGTAAGCTGTACCATCTACTTACCACCAATGCATAAAATTCTCACATAGTGGGGTGGAAGTGACAATTCCTGCGAATGCTAACTACACTTGTAATAATATCAAAGTAGGTAGCATGATCCCACACAACAAAGAGGCTATGGATGTAGTTACTCCTTAAACTACCAAGGACATGGTTATGAAGAGTTTTGGAAAAACCTTAAAACTTGAAGAAACAGGTATGGGAGAGTACAAGCTAGACCTAACTCCCTCATCAACAGAACTTCTGGTGTCACCAAGATCCTATGGAAAACCTTCCTCAATATTCCCACCTTCAGCATCCAAGGAGCTAGAAATACACAAAGCAACTGGCATGGTAAAGGCATCCACATCTTCTTCAGATAACATAGAAGAACATGCAGTTTTGGATTGGCTTTACAAAGGAGAACCGGTGGAGGCTGAAGTCAAACATGTGAAGATATCCCTAGAATAGTATGGAAAGGGATATGATTTCCTCAAATAGATGGGATAAAAAGGAAAAATACCTCTAAACAACACAAGACGAGGGCTTATTAAACCTATACCCATGGAGTTTTGGAATACCAGAGATAAAACATGACAGGGTTTTAATACTAAAATTGATAAACCCACTTCAAAAGAGAGTCCACATTCAGATAAAGGGAGTGATGAAATAGACAAACTAGAGAAATGGTCCTATGAGAGATTGTTACATAATGGCACACAAGACCCCAACTACCAAGGAGAATGCTATGTACCCAGCTTTGAGGTACCACAAGATCTTCACACCCCTTTACTAGCACAACCTCCCATTCAATAGTTAGGAGACACCATAGCAACAATTACTCAAGAGACACCCCAAAAACAAGATTTACATCCTAACTAGGGGCAATTGGTCACAGTTTCACATATCCTTGATCTACCACATTTTGATCCAGAAGTAGCTAACCAGGTACATTAGATAACCATTGTTGAATACTTAAATAGATCTGATGATGAGGTCACTGACTCTTATGACTATGAATGGGAAGAGCTATCAGTTTCCACTGAAGATATTGGAGTAGATACAATTCACATGCTTGCAACACCCTCAACTCCTTATAAATAGTTTGACACTCCTCCCAATGACACTAATAATCCTAAAGTAGAAGAAGAGCTCCTTCTCCCGATCATTGATGAAGAAACTGGTGAATACATAAGTCTAGAAGAATTTCATAGGCTACAAGCAAGAAGCCTCCTTTTACAAAGAGATGATGATGAGATTTCTACTGACAAATCGCTAGATTTTGGTATGCATATGAATAACAATGATCTCAGTCTTATTGATCTAAATATTGAAGAAATTAACTTAACAAATCATATCATTTTGGTTAATGGTGTTCATGCTAACATGATGTTGTTCTTTCCAGAGTCTAACTCCCTAACATTGGTACTTCCAGACCTAATTGATTAGACTAAAACAAATCCTACTCCTATCCTCAACTTTCCCAATGACCACACTCTAGCTTGTTATCTCAATGCTTGTGAACCATACATTTCTTCCACCAATGCAAGGAGCAAGAACATGTCATAGGAAGATGTCAGGTTTCTTAGTCAAAAACTAAAAAATAAAATGAAAAAGTGGACTGATGGTGAAAACCAGTTAGTGGCAGTGTCAGATCCCAAAATAGTAAAGAAAAAAGATGTATCCAATGGTGAAAACCTCTCCGAGGCACTAAAGGATGAGACTCTTGATATCCTCCCCGAACACTTTCAGGAAAGGTCTTCAGTACTGATTGAACCAACACAGCCAATAAATTTGGGCACTATTGAAAATAATCAAATAGTCCACCTTGTACAATCTTTATCAAAAGAAGAGAAGGCATAGTTCATAGAGTTCTTGAAAGAGAACAAGATCAACTTTGCATGGTCTTATACTGATATGCCAGGGCTAGATCCAAATCTAATCATGCACCACTTATCTATAGCTCCTAGGATCAAGCCCATGAAATAAAAACTTAGAAAGATGCATCCTCATGTTGCATTATTGGTAAAAGCAGAGCTAGAAAAGTTGTTAAAAGTTGGATTTATTGAAATCATTGCCTATGCAGGATGGATCTCCAATGTGGTCCCTGTGTCTAAATCTGATAAATCTATCAGGATCTATACAGACTTTAGGGACTTGAACAAAGCATGTCTAAAGGATGACTTCCCTCTACCTAACATTGACATGATCATAGACCTCACAACAGGCTTCCAGATGTATTCATTAATGGATGGATTCTTGAGCTATAATCAAATCAAAATTTCCCCTAAGGATCAAGAGAAAATTGCATTTACATGTGCATAAGGCACCTTTTGTTGGAACATCATGCCATTTGGGTTAAAGAATGTCGGTGCAACATATCAAAGAGCCATGACAACTATATTCCATGACATGATGTACAAGGACATGGAGGACTACGTAGAACACACATTGGCTAAATCCAAAGAAAGAGGTACTCACATTGCTGACCTAAGAAAGATATTACATCAAATGGAACAATTCCAACTCAGGATCAACCCAAAGAAATGTCCCTTTGGGGTCCAATCAAGAAATCTCCTAGGATTCATTGTTTTAGCAAAAGGGAATTGAGGTAGACCCGCTAAAGTTAAGGCTATACTAGAGATGAATCCTCCACATAACATTAGTCAAATGAGGACACTACAAGGGAGACTTCAATCCATCAAGAGATTCATGTCCCAACTTGCAGATAGGGAAGAACCCTTTACTAAATTATTACATAAAGGGGTTACCATCAAATGGGATGAACACTATGAAGAAAAATTCAAAGAATTGAAAGGATACCTGGCTACTCCTCCTATTATTATGGTGCCTATTCATGGAAAGCCCCTACTCCTATAAATTTGAGCTATAGCTACATCCCTAGGAGTATTGCTGGCACAAGAGGATGAGACCAAGAAAGAAAGAGATATCTACTACACTAGTAGAACACTAGTCACCTATGAGCTCAATTATAGCATTATTGAAAAAGCATGCTTAGCAGTCATCTTCGCATCACAAAAATTGAGGCACTACATGCTCTCTCATACTGTAAATCTCATTGCTAAGATTGATCCTCTAAAGTACCTTTTGAGCAGAACAACGTTAATAGGACATTTGGCAAAATGGGTCCTGATTCTAAGTGAGTTTGACATTGAATATGTAGAACGGAGAGCTTTCAAAGGAAAGGTCCTTGCAGATCAATTGGATGATTCACCACTCTAGGATGATGAACCTTTAATAATTGAATTCCCTGATGAAACAATCATGCATCTAACTGAATATCCATGGAAGATGTACTTTGACGGTTCATTCACTTAACAAGGATCTGGAGTAGGGGTCCTATTCATAACTCATCAAGGCTACAAGATTCCCAAATCTTACAAATTAATGTTTCCATGCACCAACAATATTTCAGAATATGAAGCATTGGTAAACGACCTTAAGCTAGCTATGGAGTGGAAGATTATAGAATTACACGTATATGGTGACTCCCAACTAATTATCAATTAGGTCAATGGGGAGTATCAAATGAAGGATGAAAAGTTGATTCCCTACAAGAAACTAGTTGATGACCTGAAGAAATACTTTGTATTGATCACATTCCAGCAGATACCAAGATCAGAGAACAAAGTTGCAGATGCAATGGCTACCTTCGCATCCATGTTACAACTAGAAGAAAATCAATTCCACTATGACTTCTTGGTGGAAGAACTATCCTATCCTTCATTTGATACCCCTGAATGCCAGGTAATATGTGCTTTGAATACCCTAGATCGATTTTGGTATGCCAATATCATTGCTTACCTTTCTGACCAAACCATCCCTAACAATCTTTCCAAAAATGAGAAAATATCCTTGATTAGGACAACATCGCATTAAATCCTCATAACCAACAACCTATATCGATGCAGTCTCAATGGTACACTTCTTAGGTGTTTAGAACTCGAAGAGTCTGATCTAGCATTAAAAGAAGTCCACGAAGGTGTATGTGGATCACACTTGAATGGATTTTCATTAGCCAAGAAACTGCTCAGAGTAGGATATTATTGGCCTACCATGGAGAGAGATGCTATTCAATTTTCTAAAGCATGTCTTAAATGCCAGACACATGGAAATCTTATACATGCTCCTACCAGAGAACTTATACCTTTCATAACACATTGACCATTTCAGCAATGGACCTCTGACTTGGTTGGACAAATGTATCCAAACTCTTCAAATGGACACAAATTCATCATTACAACCACTAAGTATTTCACAAAGTGGGTCAAGGTCGTGACGCTAATCAAAGCCACTTGCAAATAGGTGGCTATGTTCATTCTGAACTACATTATTTGTAGATATGGGATACCCTCTTCAATTGTAATAGACAATGGGGGCCAATTTAAAAATCAAGACATTGATGACCTTTGTGAACAATTCCATATTACTCAAAATTTCTCCTCAATATATTACCCTCAAGGTAATGGATAGGCTAAGGCATCTAACAAGAATATTTTCAAAATTCTACATAGAATTGTAAGTCTAGCAGAGACTGGCATCTATAACTAAATTTGGCACTTTGGGCCTACAGAACAAGCATCAAAACACCAACTAGAGCCATGCCATTTTCTCTAGTCTATGGCACTGAAGCAGTACTACCTATTGAGGTTGAAATCCCATCTTTGCAGATATATTTACAAGGTCTAGTTACTGATGAGTAGTATTGCATAGATAGGGTAAATTATCTGGACCTACTAGATGAGTGCAGAAAACAAGTGTTCGATCACCTCAAAGTGTATCAAGCACATATGTCCAAAGGTCACAATAAGAAGGTCAAACCATGAAAATTTGAAGTAGGAGATCTCATCCTCAAAGAGAATCCTAAGAACTAGCCTAACAGAGAGCAGAAAGGAAAAATTGAACCTAACTATCTGGGACCTTATGTTATCACTGCTACTTTTGGGACTAGAGCTTATCAACTAGCTACACCTGAGGGAGACATTCTTCTAGATCCTATGAACACTCTACATTTGAAGTGGTTCTACACTTGATGTTCGGCTAGCAGAGCCTGTACAGCAAAATGTTTTTACAAAATACCAAAAACATTCAAAAAATTGATCCTGGAGAAATCCAAAAACATTGGAAAAGATCCTAAAGAAAGGGTATCCTTGGTGAAAACCTGGAAAACATGCACCTTGATACTAAAAAAACATTCAAAAAAGCAAAAATAGCAAAAAAATTGAAAAAGAGAAAAGTGCCTTGATGAGCACCTGGTAAAACAGGCATCTTGGTAGCAAAAGAAAAAAAGAAAAGATCTTTCCAAGTGGTGAAAACTTGGCAATCAGGCATCACTTGTGTTCAGCGCTCCATCTATCAATGCACTACTAATACTAAGCCTTCATAAGTTTACCTATGCTCAAATGCTAATTTCATTTCCTAAATGGCTATCTTATACTCGCTTGGGATTTGTCTGCATTTACTTCTTAGGAATAAGTCATTCTGTACTGGGGGCATCTTTGCTGGCATGGTAGGTTGCGGTTGCTAGGTTTCTCTAGGAAGGTTTGCCTCGTAAGCACAATGTTTCTTGATACATGCAAAATAATGTCACTTTTCAAAAACAAGGGTGTCTTTTCAAACATCACATATCCAGACATGACATTTACAATAAAAAAGTTCCTACAAGGCTATATTGGATCGCAAACACGAATGGATTATCCTATCAATGTAGAGACATGAAACACCATATCGCTTGCATTCCAATTTTCTGATTGATGAATCTCTACTGTGTTTGACAAAGGAATGAACAAGTACTACTTAAACACAGTTTTCTATTGGTTTTATTATGATTCTTTTATGTCCTCATGATGTTTTCAACTAGGGGCATCTAAGTAATTATAAATTTTATTTGATTGATTCTTAATTGATGATTTATTATGTCTTATTAGTTACTCAATGACGTCTTCCCAAAGACAAAGAGTCACAAGGATAGGGGGCATAATTTTTTCTTGGCTTTCTGTGTATGGTGATTGTTTCCAAGGATCCTATAAATTTCACCTAACTTGGATGTTTATGGTAAGAGCTGCCACTATGGGTGGATAGCCGCATATATCTTGATCTATGTTATGTGTAGACTACGGTGAGGTTGAAATAATTTTCTTGTCTATTTTCTGATCCAGATTCTCACTAAGTTATATGAATCATAATGTACCCAAGGATATAAATTTTCAAGGTCATTGCGGGTCCAATATCTCGCCTTAATTAGAATCTGGTATATTAAAAGGAAGGTGACTATTTTGTTGTTTTGGCTTCTATCCCTTGATGCCTAAGTCTATTTTTGACATTCCAATAAAACATAGTATTCATACTTTCATAATATCAGAGGATATTAGTGATTGTTGTACTATCTAGTGGTATCCATTCTGAAAAGTTCCCAATGATGATAAAATTCTACAATATCTGCAAATCAGTGACAAAGTCCTAAAAGTCTACATATAGCTGCATTTAGAGATTGCATGATGCATTTTTGAAGAACGACATAAGGATTTGAGCTCAAACACCTTTCTATTTTTAAATTCATCTGAAATCCAAGATATTTACATACCCATGCTTCCCAAAATCTCTGACCTGTCAGGAACAAAATTGAACTCATATTTTCAATGTGATTAACTTGGTACTCATGTATTTACTCTTAAACACACCCCCATTTCTTCACTTCTTATAATCAATTATTTCTTTCTCAAACCATTCCTGCAAGTGATACAACATTTTAATAGAGGGATTTTATTCTATTTCCTTCGATTTCATTCCCGAGTGGGCATGATCACACTATCATCAATTAAATTTTTTCTTGAAACAACATTAAAATGACTTCATTATCAAACAAACTAGGGGCATTATAGTTTCCTTGACTATGCCGAAATTTTTGGATAGAAAGCTTTGGTTCTCATAAGCTGGATATCTTGTGTTTCCTCAATTTAAAAGATTCTTATCAAGCTCTTGGCAGCTTCTTACTGACTTTTGGACAACAACCAAGTTCAGAATCAATATTATCAATCTTTGGATGACAACAAGTTCAAAATCAATTCTATCAGTTTAGTTCGATCAAGTGCGAAACCAATCTCATCAACATTTTGTTTGACAACCAAGAATGGAATTCTTGATCTTTCTAAAGTCAAAATCAAAAACTTTCTTTGAATCAATGTGCTACTCGCACATCAATTGAAAGTGGGGAAAATGTAACCACCTGAATTTGGTCTGTTCTGACTATGGACCCTATTTTCCCTAAGTTTGATCATACCCCCAATTATGTCCAAATGATCCTGTTACTGCTTGGCATAATTCTTTTGAAATCAAATTTAATTTCCTAGGTGATTTTTATCACTAAATTATATTAACTATTATAACCAATTAAATCAAAACAAATTAAAACATGGCTATAGTATTTAATTATAAAGGAATTAAATAAACCCCTAAATCAATTATCCACTTAAAATTAGCCCATTCCCCTAGCCTACTTAATTTAATTAAAATGGCTATAGTCCCGTTAATTATTAAAAAGTAATAAAATGCTTAAATAATTAATTCCTATATTTTAAATGAATTAAATAAGCTTAATTCATTTCATTTATATTACCTTAAACACCAACCTAACCTATCTCAACCACTTCTACCCTGGGTTCTAACCCATCTCAACCTATTCCCCCCATGCTAATCTAATCCTCATTCTAATTCTAATCCTAACCCACCTCCTAATGTTGCCACATTCCATTAAGGAATGATTAACAACTCAACCCACTTGACAAAGTCATCTTTCTCAAGCATGACTTCTCTAAGGACCAACTTGCCAAGTTGAGCCTTACATCCTCCCATGCCTCTTAAATGAATTTCATTAATGGCTTATTAATGGATATTCCCTCTTGGCATTAATGGCTCTTACACCTCATTAATGACCTTAGGGGCTCCATTAATGAACCTTGTCTCCCCTCTCTGTCTCCCATTCCTCTATAAATTGAAGGGATTTAGAGCTCATAATAAGCCTAAAATTTTGAATTGTAGTGTTTTTATGCCAAGATTTTGAAGGAATCTCAAAGCATTTTTATGCTACCCATTCCTTCCTAGCTTCATACACACTCCATTAGTCACTTTCTTACATAGTTATAATGCTCATTTTAGATTAATATGCATGCTTAAATAGTTAAATAGTTATTTTTAAACTAAATATTTCATACTAGGTTGTTTATGTCACTGGTATTTAGCATAATCTGAGGGCTTTTATGTTATTTTCTACACTCATCCTAGTTAGAAAGCTATAATTTGATGTTAGCATTTTATATGCTCATTAATCCTTGTTTCTCACTAACAGAATGACTTATTGAAGTGTTGTGTTGCAAGCAATAGGTGCACAAATATACACACACAACTGTAGACATTGTATGCTAAACGAAGTCATTGATGACCGAGTGCCAGTAAATTGTCGAGGAAAATAGTGGTGACCAAGCGTCAGTAAATTATGAAGAACACAGTGTCGGTTGAGTGAAAGTATTGTGGTAATTATTGAGATTTGAGATCTCTGGCCGACT
This sequence comes from Thuja plicata, assembly GCA_018584345.1. Taxonomy (NCBI): domain Eukaryota; kingdom Viridiplantae; phylum Streptophyta; class Pinopsida; order Cupressales; family Cupressaceae; genus Thuja; species Thuja plicata. The sequence continues at coordinate 1,494,337 of MU228326.1, forward strand.
TAGTTGATTTTATTGGGATATGTAAAGTTTGTTAAGGATAAGCTCGATTGATCCACACTATGTAAATGCATGGGTAACCATAATTAATGCATGGATCAAAGATTTAATTAGTGATTTCTTTGGAGAAATAAATTAAATATAATGATGGAAAGATCTATTGGATCTGACCTAACCTAAGATCTACGATCTTGATTAAGAAACAAAAGATTTATCTAACCCATATGAAGAGGTATATGTAATCTTAAGGGGTTATTCATGAAGTGTGTATGCATGCAAGGGGATTGCATAGTTAATTGACTGATTGGCATAATCTAAGCAAGAAGGCTGAGCAGAGAAGTAGAGAGTTGCATAAGTGATTGCTTGACATATTTCCAAGTAGATCTAAAGATTGAAATGAAGATGGAGGCCACTCAGTGAATTAGCATTAGAGCTGAATTGGATTTGGATTTGCAAAGTAAGTTGTATGTATCAGATCACACCTGTTGATTAATTTCTAACCATTGTATTAGTCAAAATTCTTTAATCAGGTTGACCTAACAATCATTGTATAAAATCCTTTTAGCAAGGTGACATTCAGGTGGAATGTTCTAAGTCATCTAACAAGGCCACTCTTGACAGGGTGATTAAATCCTTTAATCAGGTCACATTTAGCAATTTGTTTTGTAACCTTTAATAGGGTTGGCTCCTAACAAAGCTTGCTTTAGAAGAGTGAAAAGTTGATAGCATGTTATTGGTGGTTTTTCCCATATTGGATTTCCACGTTAAATTTTGGTGTCAACTTGTGTGATTATGTATGTTGTATTTTACTATTAAGTTTCTGCAAAGCTGATTACATCTAAACAGTAAACTACATATGTATGTTGTTATTTTAAGTTATTGCTACCAAGCCGATTTGAGTTGTTCAAATTGGTATAAAGTTTAAATGGGAACATATAGACCTAAGGTTAACTGATTCACCCCCCTCTTAGTTATTATGAATGCATTCTAACAAAATCAACAATATTGAATTGCCTTGGTGTAAATGTGCCTTTTCTGTGGGGGGCCAAGTGTTCTTTGTTAGTCCACTTTAGTTTCCAAATAAAATCCATTAAGGAAACCCTTGGGGGCACATACCTTGGAAGTATATGTGGAGGCTGAGAGCACCCATAAACCCTAATAAATGTGTATGTCTTTTCACAATAAAAATCTCCCTAGTTGTGATCTCCTGGCCACTTGTCCAAATATTCACAATGTCTTAGAAGTCTAAGCACCTTGACTATCAGCCTAGTTACATTAACACCTAACAAGGTTAAAATTGGATGTGCAACCCAATTCTTAAATCCACATAATTCATTCTCATTGGAGGTATAATTCCAAACCCTAATACAGAACTGTACGAGATTTTGCTGGCCTTGGAAGTGCATCTTGGGTCTCAAATTCTTAGTATTCATGCTATTTATGTTGAAGAATAGAATCAAATGCATTAGAATTGAATAATGCATGAATTTGAGGTTATTCTTCTTCTAAATAGTTATGAGGCCCTCATGTATCCTATCAATAACATATTGAATATAGTCAAAATTAGTTTTTACGTGGGAACTATGGATATCCAAGATGATCATTAGTAAATTTGCAAGCATCTTCTCAATATTCCCACCAATCCCCAATACTCTACACAACCCATATGCTAGATACTTCATGTAGAAGATTAAATCCTTGAATTTATATGGTGCACCCTTAGAAGCAAGCATTGTGGCTATATAGTTTCTAATTAACCTAGGCACATGAGACTGGATCAAATTCTTAACCACATTGACTTCTCTCGTATATATATTTTTCAATTTGGTTAGGTCAATTTTGGTGGCAGAAGCATGATATATACCAAAGTATTTCATAAAATAAGCCCTATCCAAGGTGACTAGGGCTATTTCAACATGTTTTCTGATAGTTTTAGAGACAGTGTCATATCTCCTAGCCAATTCTACTAACAAGTCTACATCTACAAAAAAATCTAGGACTATTAACTTGGCTAAACATAATGTCTAGGGGTTTGACACTGGGATTTTCCTATCCTTATTAATACAAAATTAATTTTACAAGTGATAAACCTAGCACCAGGGAGTGATGGGGTCCCTACAATTTAACATATAGTCAGAGAAGTATTCATTATTTACCTTTTTATTCTAGTTGGTTCCAAGAAGCAGAGCAATGAACTCATCTGAATAATTTCTTTCCCCTTCTATTCTTCTTATGCATCCTTTCCTTCACCACTGACCAAATCCTTGCTTGACGATGCTTGAATCATCTTTACTAGTTCTAAATTATCCTTCTCTTTGAAATATGCTTCTCTCAATTGCTCTAAAACTTATTCAATTTTTTCTTAGTTACTCTATAAAATTTGGTAAGAAGAATATACAAGTGTTGCATAAATTTATCATTAAATCATCAATGCATTAGTCTAGTTGAGAACCTTGAAACCATTGCTCAATAAATTCTACAATAGCTCTGTGTGTATTGAAATCAAGTCTTAGCTATCCTTGGCACTTGAAGTTGTCAAGTAATTGAATTTAAATGCTTGGCTGGAAAAAGTCATGAGTGATTTTTGTCTTTTAAAACCTTATTATTTGTTAAAATTCTCAAGAAGATATCTCATTGGCATGCTTTTCTTGCCTTTTTATAGCTCAAAAGAATACTTGTACTTTGTCATGATCCCCAATCTTTTATTAACCCTATTTTTTATATTATTTCCTTGGAATAGCGCAAGAATAGGATACTCAGGATTTCACTACACTAAGATCTACCATAGTCTATTTGGAGATTACATGATTACACTATCTCTAGATCTCTGAGTGTTTCTTCTGAATTGGGTTATATTATGAGACCTAGCACCAGCCATAGATATCTTACTTCATCAACAGACCTCACTGAATCTCTAGATGGTTTTCTTAACTCTGAATTTTTTTCTGAGATTCAACACTAGCCACTCATTCTAACCTTTCTTTCTCTTTGGTTCACCTCTTAACATTGAATAACTCATCTCTTCTTATCTCTCAATCTCATAATGTAACTTTAATTATTTTTACTCAACCACAGTCAAATCTGGAGATTCAGAGATGAAGGAAATGCAAAGTTGTTGAATACAGCTCTTAACTTGAGTCTCATATGTAGATATAGTGACAACTATTCATCTGAGATAAGATCAATGACTCTCACTAAGTGTCTAATATTTTATCTTAACCTTAGGCCCATTCAGAGATTCAACAACAAGGCAAAAGGATAACTCTGTTCTAACTTTGAGTTAAATCCTGAGATTTAGAGATAACTACATCTCTAAATTGATAAACACTTTTCCTTGACCTATGGTTCTTATTTAATTTCATATTTATTAACACTAACTCCACTCTATTCTAAGATTACAAGACAAAGGCCATCTCGCAATCTCCCAATGTTGGGACTAACTCTATTCAAGTCTTGAGATTCAAAGATCAAGGCTATCTCTGAATCGCTGAATGATTTTCTTAACTTGAGGTTTATTTAGAGACTTGATGAGAACCACATATTTATCTTTCCACTTAGACACACATCTACATCTTATCCCATTACCTCCTAATCATTAAATGATTCATGACCTTTTCACCTTTTCTAGCGATTCAGCACCAGACACACATCTCTGTTCTTATCAATGGTCTAGATTCTTTCTTGGAAAACCTTACTCGGATTTGAACTAACCACAACTAACCTGGATTCATTTGGAGTTTCAGTGACTAAATAGATCTATAAGTCACTAAATAATTCTTATAACTCAGGTTTAATCTAGAGACCATGCGCTACCCTTAGATATTTTCTTTCATCGACGATTAGCGTTGAGTCTTTGAATGCTTTTGTACTTGACCAATTATTTCTGAGATTAAGATAAAATCCTTGATCTTTCTTTTGATCCAATGACTCCCACTGAATCTCAAGACTATTTCCTTAACTGCACTTTCATCCTAAGATCATGCAACCAAGCAGTCTCTGAATCTTGAAATAAACTTTACTATACTTGGCCTCAACTGCAGGTTCATCTAGAGATTTGGAGATAGATGATACTCCAAGTCATTGAATGATTTAATAACTTTGGATTCAAATGAGATATTACATGTTGATCACATAATCAAACCAAGGATAGAACAAGATCGAGGTCCCTCACTCAATCACTAAATAAAATCTTGACCTTGGCTATTATCTAGAGATCAAGCACCAGATGCTCATATGAAATGACATCAATGATCCTCATTAAGTCTCTGAAAATTCCACTTAACTCTGATTCCATTCAAAGATCTAGCAATGAAGAAAAAATGAAATTCTATCCTAACCTTATGTTAGATTACGAGATTCAGAGATAAAGGCTATCTGTGAATCTCCAAATACTTGTTATAACTTGAGTTAAGTCATGAGATCTAGTGCTATCCACTTCATGAAAAGTGTATCCATGGTCCTCGCTGAATCTCCCAATACTTGAGCTGACCTCATCTTTGTCTAACAATCATGTGCCAGCCACATGATGAAAATCAGATCGACTGACTGCGCTTAATCTCTGAATCCAGAGAAGATCAGAGACAATATTCAAAGCTACAAAATAAGAAGATCTTGACTATGATGATGAAGAAGAGTTTGAAGATAACATTGCAAGAAGATTGAAGAAACGTACCAGAAAGTACAAAGGTATGTTACCCCTAAAATACTTTAGGTGTGGTAAGATTAGTCATTTAGCTACTAGATATTGTGACAAAGCTCCTAGAAAGAAGATAGAAAGATTCAATAAAAATGCTTACTATGTGAATGAAAATGCTAGTATTTTAGATGATGAATCAGAGACCAAGGATTGTTTGTTTTATGTTGAAGAAGAAGAGAAATCTGAAATTGATATCATTGACATCTTTGCTAAAGTTAATGATAATGTTGAAACTACTTTATATGCTAGAAGGAAAAAAAATGACTGGCTAATTGATAGTGGTTTCTCTCATCATATGACTGGAGATATAAGTAAATTTGTATCACTTACAAAATATGATGGTGGTGCTATTAGATTTGGTGATAATAAGGCAACATATATTTTTGGTAAAGGATCTATTTCATTTGATGAAACTAATAATACTGAAAAATGTCTATTATGTAAAAGGTTTATATAAAAATATGTTCAATGTTGGACAAATGTGTGAGAATAGACATGATATTATTTTCAAGGATTGAGATTGTGAAATTAGGAAGAGATGTGGAGATATAATTTCTATAGGAAAGAGAGCATGAAGGAATATGTACCAAATAGAAGGAGAATCTAAAGGATTTTGCTTGTTATATTGGACTGATGATAGTTGGTTCTGGCATCGGGGTATGTGTCACATTAATTTTATAAATGAGAATAAGCTCATCTCATGCATTGAGAGATTTACCTAGATTTTACAAATCATAAAAAATCATTTGCAAGAGTTTTCAAGGGAAGAAGAGAAGAGAATCATTCAAGGAAAAAGATCATTCATCTACTGGTGTAGTAGAAATTGTGCACACCGATCTCTGTGATTCAAACAAAACAAGAATATTTCAAGGTGAAAGCTATTTTTTATTGTTTATTGATGATTATTCAAGAATGCCATGCCTTTTATTTCTTAGAGATAAATCTGAAGCATTTGAGAAATTCAAGATATTCAAGGCTAGAGTTTAAATTGAATGTGGTAGAAACATTAAGTGTTTAAGATCTGATAGAGGTGGAGAATTTACATTTGATGCATTTGGAATTAATGTGAAAAAGAATGACATTAAGAGATTGTTTTCAGCAACAAGAACACCACAGATGAATGGAGTTGTGGAAAGGATGAATTAGATGATTCAGGAATCAGATAGAACTGTGTTGAGAGAATAAAATATACTAGAGATCTACTAGAAATAGTAAGTATATACTACTCAATATATTCTCAATAGAATTTTTTATGACACGACTTCATATTAATTATGGCATGGAAGAGTGTCGATAATTAAGTATTTAAATATTTTTGGCAGCAAGTGTTACGTACAGAAAGATGAAGATAATCTTGGAAATTTTGACAAAAGGGCTATTGAAGGAATTTTTTTGGGCTATTCTACTAGAAGCAAGGTATATTGGTGTTACAATAAAATACTGAACAAGATTGTGGAAAGTTTGAATGTGAAGGTTGATGAAGATTTTCAAAAGGTTCCTGAAAGGTACATTGAGTATGAATCTAATACAGAAGAACAGATAAAAGAAAACATGAAAGAGGAAGATGATATTTAGCTGAGACCAACACTAACATCCACTAGTAATAAACCAAGGTATGTACAGAAGCGTCATTCAAAAAATTAAATTATTGGAGATAAGAATAGAGTTGTTGTTAATAAAAGTAAAGAAACACAAAATCATGCTTTATTGTGATTACTTTCTAAACTTGAACCTAAGTATGTAGAAGAGCCTTTTAATCACCAGAGTTGGATTGATGATATGAATGAAGAACTAATTCAAATAGAAAAGAATCAAACCTGGGAACTTGTGCCCAGATTGAAAGACAAAAATGTGATAATTACAAAATGGGTGTACTAGAATAAGCTAGATGAAAATGGAAAAGTTGTGAGAAATGATGTAAGAATGGTTTACAAAGGTTACTCAAAGATTGAAGAAATTGATGTTGAGGAGACTTATACTCTTGTTGATTGGATGGAATCCATTAGGATGTTCTTGTCATTTGCAACATTCAAGAAATTCAAATTTTATTAGATGGACATCAAGTTTGAATTACTAAATGGAGAACTAAAGGAGGAAGTGTACATTGAACAACTGAGAGGTTTGACATAATAAATAGATCCTAATATTATTTATAGATTGAAGAAGGCATTATATACGATGAAGTGGACACCTAGAGCATGGTATGGTAAAATGGACAAACATTTAATAAGTCAAGTATTCACGAGACGATGGGCTAAAAACAATATATACTTCAAGGAAAATTCAAAAAAGATTTTGATTTTTGTTGTGTAACTTCATGACATCATCTTTGGTAGCAAAGATGACTTGTGCAAGAAGTTTGTAGAAGAAATTCATAAGGAATTTGAAATTCCAATGACAGGAGAATTAAATTTCTTTCTTGGATTCCAAGTAAGTCATAAAAACAAAGGCATTTTTATCTCTCAATCCAAGTATGTGAAGGAGTTACTACAGAAGTTTGGTTTAGAAAATGCAAAGCTTGTTTTCACTCCTATTGTTACCAAAAACAAGATGACTAAGGAAGATGAATCACTGAAAGAGGATATGTCTATATAGGTCAATGATTGGAATTTTTTATACCTAATGACTACCAAACTAGATATTAAGTATGTAGTATGTTTGGAAGCCAAATTTTAGCAAGGACCAAAAGACTCACATATTATAGCAGTAAAAGGGATTTTTAGTGCCTGAAAGGGACCAAAGATATGGGGTTATGGTACCCTACTATATCATAAGAAAATGGTTACACTTCCATTTAGGACTAGTTTATCCCTCCAAGTAAGTGGTTTGGGGTCATGTAAAACACCTTGAATGGGTCTTTGACTTGGATCTAGTTTTTCCCCTATCCTACCCTATTTTCCACTTCTCTCCTACCTATTTCTGGTATCCTGCTATGAGATTTTGAGGTTCTTGAATTCAGGGTCAAGGTCAACATTCTAGGTTAAGTCAACCTCAACCCTGACCTAGGTCAGGATCAGCCTCAACCCTAACCTAGGGCTAAATTTCAAATTTCAAATACTTCTGGATGTCAGGGTTTGGAAAAAATTATTTCTTGCTTTTGGGTTGGATGTTTCAGGCTCCGAAGTGGTGACTCTTAAAAATATATTTAATATAGGTCGATTTCTAGGGTTATGGGCCTAATTGGAATTTAATTATTATATGTCGGCTAGTATACAATTTTTTTCCCTAGACTAGTATATAAGGAAGCCTTTCTCCTCTCATTTTCTAAGACAAAGAATCTAATAATAAGGAGAAGGATAATATATGCATAATCTATGGAAGTGATCATCTACTTTCAAAGTATTCAAAAATTTAAGCATTCAAGCCTTCAAGAATTCAAGATTAAATTCATCAAGGACATCCATTACTAGCCATTGAAGTATTTAATCTCTATGGATCCCTCTTGTTGAAGATTTATCCATCCATATCCATTCAAGCTTCTTCCTATTCCAAGATCCATTAAGGATTGGTGTTGAAGATCTAAAGGCAATTGATTTGAGACATCCTACATCCTAAATGCTACATTCTAAATCCATTTGGTGGATCTATACTTGTGGATCCAAGGATTCAAATCCTCCACAAGGGTTTCAACATAAGCAAGGTGAATTGTTCTATTTGCTTTGTTTATTACTACAATTTCAATTCTATTTTAAGGTTTATTCAAAAACTAGGGTTTGACTAAGGAAAACCCCTCCCCCAACAAACAAAACATTTTTATTGCAGGTACAAGTATGAAATAATGAATTAAAGAGCAGATTCAGATACCCTTTTTGGAAAACTTTCAGGATCTGCGAACAGATTTTCCATCAGAGCAGTGCAGGTCAAGGTAGACATAAAGGGGTATAATTGTGCCCCCATATTTGGGTCAAGGTGGATCTGGCTTAGAAAATAAACATATTTCTGGTTTTTCTCCGTCTCTATGTTTCTGTTCCAGATCTGGTTGCATAATTTCCAGAAACTCAGTACAGACACTAAAAAACAACAATTTCTAGATTTTCTATACTTTGAGGTTAGTATTTATCTTCAATTCATTTAAATTAAGATTATAATATTTATAGATCTATTACACACTCTCCTCCAAAAATGGAATGTAAGTTTTTCCCCCATTACCTCTTTACATTTTCCCCTTTACATTTTGGTGAACCCGCTTATGACAACTCTTTCTTTTGTGGGGTTAGATTTACATTTCATGTTAGATCTTACATGCTCTTTTATGTTCTTGCATTTACATTTCAAATTTTTTTAAAAAAAATCATATAAAGAAAAAATAAAAATACATTTATTGGTTCATGCCTTGTGTTTTCCTAATTTATTTCATTTGCATTGCATTGGTGTATGAGCTTTACTACCTGTAGTCCTACTTATAATATCTTAGCTAGAAGAAGTTGCAAACTTATGGGTTCCTTTGATCTTGAGTCTTCCTCTCCTTTCCTTAGGATCCTGTATGAAAATTTGATCACTCATGATTCTAATCCTTCAACAGAGCATAAATCTTCTCACTCATCTCATGATGAGGACGATGCTTTAAGAGTTCCTCCTGAACAAGTCCAAAAAATTTCAACTGAATTTGATAAAATGGGAAATTGGCTTATTCAAGAAAACCATAATCAAGATTCTATTCAAGCTATAGAGACCCTTAATAAATTCATTCATGATAGTGATCAAGGTGTTAATCTCTTGCATGGTATCACTCATCTTGTCCATTTAAATATAAAACATTTAGTTCAAGAAGCTCAAGATCTAGGATTCACTCCTCATATCACTAGTGTGGAACCTTATTTTGTTCCTTTACCTAGCATTCCTACTTATACTCCTCCTTTAGTGACTACATCTCTTCCATATTCCAATCCTCTAGCTTTGAATCTTCAATTTCCATCTCTTCCTGTGAGTGTTCCATGGGTGTCTCTACCTACCTCACCGCCTTCTTACCATAGTGTTCCTTTTACCTCTTCCAACTATGGTTCCAAGTATTCCACCAGTCGTGTCTTTCATTCTCGTCACCTCCTACAATTTTCCTAGTGTTTCTAATGTTTCTATTCCTCCTATTTCTTCTAATGATTCTACAATCATTAGTCTATCTCAAACTGCGTCATGTTTATAACAACAACTTGTGTCCTTAACTCAATCCAAGTTTAGTATTCCTACATGTGACATGGATAGTCCTTTATCCCTAGACATTATTCATGCTCTTGTCCTTCAACAAGATGATATGCCTCATCTTGAGAATTACAATGGTAAGGGAGATCATGTCACTCATGTTAAAACATTTCAAATCCTCTATAGTGACTATGCTCATCACCATAGGATTTTAGACAAATTGTTTGCTAGAAATTTTCATGATAAGGCCTTGCAATGGTATTTTTCCTTGCCTCCTTATTCTATTGATTCTTTTCCAAAACTTTCTCATTCCTTTGTCCAACAGTTCCAACATAACATTGGTCCGCAAGTGTCCTTAACTGATTTGATGCATTGTAAATAAAATACTAAAGAAAAATTGGCTGAATTTATTGGTAGATTTAAGCATTTGTATGCTCAAATTTCTTATCCTAATATTGATATTGATATTCAGCATATGTTTATTTCAAATTTTCAAAATGATATTAGAGATAAGATTCTTCTTACTAAATTTACCTCTTTTCAACAATGTTGTGCAGTGCTTCATCATTATCAATTACAAGTGAGTCAATTTGAGAGAAACACTCCAATAGCACATGTTCCAGTTGATAAGAGTGATGCTTCTCCTAATCCCAACAATTTCCAGAAACCTAACAACTATATCAAGATAAATAAGCAAGTAGATGCAGTTGCTAATCAAGTTGTTGTTGCATCCAACAATGCCACTTCTGCATCCACTTCTTTTCATCTGAATCATATGTTTACTCCTCTTTTTGAATCTTTACATTCTATTATGAGTAAGTTGTTGAATGCTAACATGATTACTTTTCCTCATATTCGACCTCTTCTTCCTACTACGATGGCATCCAAATCCTTTTATCCCAAATCCTCTTGTCAATACCATTTTCAGAATGGCCATAATACTGAGAAGTGTTATTCTCTAAAACATAAGGTTCAAGACTTAATTGATTCTAATGATTTATCTATTGATAATTTTGATGGTGGTGGGAACAAATCTATCTCTCCTCCTAATAAAAACCTCCAAATCTATATGAATCCTTTGCCTACACATGATACTAATACCATTATTTAGCCATCTTTTATGCATATTGTTTATGATTTAAAGATGGATGATCTCAATCATATTGTTAACCATGTGGAGCATGTTGTTTTGTCTAAACCTGTATCTCCAACCCAGCCTTAATCTCAACCTCATGTTCAAGTTCCTCCACCTCAACCTCAACTTCAAGTTCCACCTCAACCTAAGCCTAAACCAAAACCAAAACCTAAACCTTGAAAAACCCTAAGAATAAAAGACCTAGGAACTCTCGATCACCTTTGATGATCCTGAGACTATTAAAGATCCTGATGGTCCTATCTATATTTATGCTAGGATTTCTAAGATACCTACGCATGGTTTTCATATTAGTCCTACATCCTTAGTCAATATCATTACTGAAGAAAACCTTTTTTCAAAGAAATTACAACGTGATTGTTATAATACATCTAATGCATGGATCCAAACTTGTAATGGTTTTCTCTATCCATCATTTGGTTCTATTAACTTTCTTGTTGAAATCTTTGGCAAAGTTGTGGACACTACCTTTGTTGTTGCCCCTACTTCTGATCATTTTCAAGTTAAGCTTGGTTTGGCTTAATTTACTGCCATGCATGTCATTGCTTCTTCTATCCATAGGTGTATTAAGTTCATTCATGATGAAGAAGTGAAAAAAAATAATCATAGTTTATATCAACCTTCTAGGCCTAGGGATTGTGCTACCCTTGACAACTTTTGGCTTTCCTTACCTAATTCATGTTCTTCTTTACCTGATAACCTTTTTTGCTCATACTAAGCCTATAAACATAGCAAGATTGTTGAGTTAAGCATGCTTCAGATGGATCTTAATTGTGGTCTTTTTCCTATGCCTTCCATACCTCCTTTATCAATTGCTTCTATTTCTATTAATCAAGCTCCTAGTGTTTCTTTTTAGCCTACCAAGAATCCTACTAATCCTCCTATAGAACCTATGAAGGAACCCATTATTGTTCCTCCTAGTTCTCAACATATTTCAAAAAAGAAAAAATGTAACTGATCTTCCAATGAACATTGTAAGAATCATCGGGCTCAAGCTAAGGCCCATGCCTTTGTTCTTCAAAGTTCTTTACATTCTTTTGACCAGCCTATGCCTGATGTGTTGGAAGAGTTAATGTTAATAATTATGTTAAGATGAATGATTATGATGATTCTATTCATATATTATATTCTATTTTGATTAATCTTGATGAAGAAGATACTCTTGATGATCCTATTGATGCTAATGATGAATATGAGACTATTGTTATTAATACTGATTTACCTAATATTCTTTCAACACAATTGATAATTACAACTAGTATTGAACATTGTGACTCTCAAGATGACCCTTATTTGGAAGTTCCTATTATTCCTAGAGTGTTAGATATAGTCCCTCTTGTGAGTTTCCCACCTTCCCTAAATGATATAGACCGAGATGGGATGAGTAGGAAATGTGCTTGATTGGCTTGTCCTCCATGGTAGCCTTTTATGTGTTTGCCTATTGTATTGTGCTTCTCACGTAATGTGTTTGCTAAATGTTTGTTAGATTCTTTTATACAACCCTTCTTACTTTGTTGGTACAAGGTGATAAAGGAATCGAACCTATTGTACTATTCCTCTATATGTATCTCTATTCTTCTTTATGTTGTTTTCATGTTATGTTGTACCTATGCTATTGTTCGTAAATGTTTTCCTTGTGTAGTCCGCTTGGATTTGTGACATGGTAGCACTCATTCTTTTTGGTCTCCATGTTGTGGTCTGAAAAGAATCTTCTTCGTAACTCTTGCATTTTATTTCCTCCATTGTGATTGTAGTTCTACTTTCTTTGGGGAATGATGTAAATTAATTTGAAATAATATATATATATATATATATATA
>MU228326.1:1526251-1542379 GCA_018584345.1 Thuja plicata
AGAAGTGGTTGAGATGGGTTAGGTTGGGGTTTAAGGGAATATTAATAAATGAAATAAACTTATTTAATTCATTTAGAAATATAGGAATTAATTATTTAAACAATTTAATTACTTTTTAATAATTAGAAAACTATAGCCATTTTAATTAAATTAAATAGGCTAGGGGAATAGGTTGATTGCAAGTGGGTATTTGATTTAGGGATTTATTTAATTCCTTTATAATTAAATACTATAGCCATGTTCGATTTTGATTTGATTTGATTTGATCGGTCAAAATTGATTTGAATTGTATGGCTATAATAGTTAATATAAATCAGTGATAAAAATCACCTAAGATATTAAATTGATTAAAAGAATTATGCCAAGCAGTAACAGGGTCGTTTGGACATAAATCGAGGGTATGATCACACTTAGGGCAAATAGGGTCTATAGTTGCGACAGACCAAATTTAGGTGGTTACAGTTAGCAATGTGGATGCCGAGGATTAGGATGAGCCGGTAGACACAACTATCAAATTGCCTATCAAGGCTACTGAGGTTGATGAAGAGAAAAATGAAGGAGTTGAGAAAGAGAAACTAGAAGATCAATAGGTAAATACTAAAAATCCACCTATTCTAGAGGTTTCTCAGACATTGTTGAATAGCGGAGACAAAATGGAAGTAACTGGAGACAAGCCTAAAGAAAAAGAGGCTATACAAGTGTTGGTAAACCTACCACACTCTGCTTCATCTACCCTCACTAGACCCAAAATGGGGAATGTACCTGACCAGTAGGAAATCTTGATTAAGATGAAGTCAAAAACTAAATTTCTTACTGACAAAGGAGAGGAAATCATTAAAACTGAGCCGGTTGACAGCTCACCTAAGCCCAAAAGGAGGAAGCTAAATAAGAAGAAGTCACTAGGGCTAAATGTCAAATTAGATGAAGTAATTGTGATTCCTAAATGGGATCGTGAGAATTTGTCATACGAGTAGATTTAGACCCTTCAAGAACTTTTGAAGAGGAAGAAGAGACAGGAAGAAATGAAAAGAGAACAGAAGCAGAAGCAAGTTCTACATGACATCAAAGATATTTTTGTAAATGATTTTGATATAGATGATGTAAATGACCAGGCACCTATACTAGAACAGCTAGTTCACATTGTACAAAAGGTGACTGATGATAATATTGAGGCAAATGACAAACTATTGCAATTGTCTAAGAGAAAGTTCTAGAACAAATTACTGGAAAAGATATCTAAAAAGATAGCTACACAATAGGTTGAACTTTCCTCTCTCATTGAAATTCTAAAAGGAGTTGCAAACAATGTATTTTCTTTGTACAAAAGACTATGTGATGAATCTTTCTTCACCAAAGAAAATCAGCAGTTAATTGAGAGATTGAAACTAGATATGAAGTCAATTGCAAGTTCACTAAGCATGGAGGCTAGCTCTAGCTCCATTTATTTCAATAAGTTAACTAATACACAGAGGAGGTTAGCTAAGCTTATGGCTGAAGATGGCCGAATCAGGACAAAATTGATTACGATTCAGGCTAATATGATACCTCATCTGGAGCTTATGCAGAAAGAACTTATAGCTACTAGAGAATTGGTAAAGAGAGACTCTCATCTCTCTACTATAGAAAGTTTGGTAAGTCTAGCTGCTAAGCTAGAAGTTAAGTTGGGAATTATGAAGTTTGTTAAACATAGTTGGAACACTTCATTTGCATTAATTCTTCAACTCCATAAATAGTTTTTGGATAAGTACAACCTAATCCCTCCAACTATCAGTGACAAAAACAAGGGGGAATTAGGAAAGGAAGGAACAGATGAGTCGAAGGTATAATATATATTTTTGTTTAAGGCATGTATGTTATGTAGATAATCTATTAAGTATGAAGCATAATCAAAGGGGGAGTATTGTATGTACTTAGGTAGTTTTGTGGATGTAAATGAAATGATAAGTGTTTTTTCCACTAAATATCAAAGGGGGAGATTGTTAATCTCTAATTTTTTGTTGATCATTTAGTGTCCACACTTAGTCATTTATTCATGCAGTTTTTGTCAGCTACAACTGCGGATGAGATAAAAGAGTATATGCCAAGCTACCCGGGAAGTCGTTGCCGAGAGGAACAAATCATAGATGCCGAGCTATCTAGAAATTTTGTGTCGAGCGCCAGAGACTTAAGTGTCGGGCAAGATAGTTTTGACATACATGTCAGATATGACACAAACTTTAAGGTAATATGTTTGGGCCAACTTATGGGTGTATTGGGCTGACATATGTGAAGCATTTAATATTCTCTACAGAGTTAATTACACATTTAACTATTTTATCCTATATGTGGCATGTAGCCAATCAGAAAATTAGAATGCCTAGGAGGCATAAGTTTTATTTTTGATCGTTGATCTATATCTATTCGTCAGATTCGAAGAGTATATAAGATTGCTTCTTACCCTAATTACATGAGCGATTAGAGATCACAGAGAGAAGGTGCATACATACATGAGAGATGTGTGAAGGGTTGTTTTGATAAGAAGCATAGATCTAGCAGAGTAGAAGAGCAGTGAGCAGTAGAGTAAGGACATATCAGATTATAAGATTAGAAAAGGCATTATAAAGAGGAGATCTTTTATTAGCATCAGATTGCATATCAAAAGATCATATCTTGAGACATTCTAACAAGTGTATCAGGTGAAATCTCTTAACAGAGTGGTTCTAGCTGACCTTTCTAAATCTCTTAGCAGAGTGCTTACTTTACTGTAATTTGAAATCATTTCACAAGGTATATTGTAATGATCTAAAGCTCTTAACTGGGCAGACCTTTAACTAGGTAGATTGCATATTCTGATCAAACTTTTGAAACCCTAATAGGCACACTTTATTGTTGCAGTAGTGAATAATTTGTGGGTGTCATCCCCACCCCAATTTTACCTATTTAAGTTTCTAGGTTACCAACTTCTGTGTATTATGTTATTCATTTACTGTCATGGATGCTACTAGATGTTAGATAGATTACATATTTATATGTTTGTGGATCATTTTGTTTTAAAGTGATTAAAGCTCAAGATCTGATTCACTCCCCCCTCTCAATATCTTTCTTTCCCAATATTGTATTTCCAACACCTTAAAGCATGGATTTTTACCTTATTGGATCTCTTGATCCCTACAGCTTCAATTTACAAAGTTTTGATCCCTTAAGGTCGGAAGGTATCCTTAAGACTGGATCTCTCATTTTTTTGCTTTTCTCTTTTTGAATAGAATATTCCTAAGGGTGAATCCTTGATGGGTTGACTAGTGATTAGCCACATTCACTAGGAGGTTCAACTCCATCTTTCCAGTTTCACTTTTTCCTTGTGTGATTCACAATGGGACATAGGTTCTCATTAAGTGAGGTAATCACACCCTCTCTCTCTTTTTTTTTAACTGGTGATGTCTCTCTTATTGTAATCCTGGGATTGACAAAGACTTGAGTCCCTGGGGGCTTGAGGATTGCTTTGTCCCTTTTATTTCAATAATATTATCTTTTCTTTGTGATCTCCTTTACCAATAGTTTGCATCGAGTCCATACTCTTTCTAAAGTAGGGGATAAATGTATCATCAGAAAATGGAAGCACTTCTATTTAGGACTGGTTGAGCCCTCCGAGTAAGTGGTTTGGGGTCATCTCAAATTCCTTGAATGGGTTTTTGACTTGGATTTGGTGTTTCCCCTGTCCTACCCAATTTTTCACTTCTCTCCTACCTATTTCTGGTATCCTGCTCTGAGATTTTGAGGTTCTTGACCTCAGGGTTAAGGTCGACCTTCTAGGTCAAGGTAAACCTTCTAGGTCAAGGTTGACCTCAACCCTGACCTAGGTCAGGGTATACCTTGACCCTTATGCAAGGTCTAAAATTCAAATTTCAAAGATTTCCAGATGTTGGGGTTTGGAAAGAATTATTTTTCAATTCTGGGTTTGTCATTTTGGGCTCCGAATTGGTGACTCTTAGAAAGATATTTCATATAGGTCCACTTATATGGGTATGGGCCTAATTGAAATTTAATTCTTATATGTCAGACTCTCTAGAATTTTGTGCCCTAGACTAGTGTATAAAGAAGCCTTTCTCCTCTCATTTTCTAAGATGAACAATCTAATAATAAGGAAAAGGATAATCTATGCATAATCTATGGAAGAGATCATCTACTTTAAAAGCATTAAATAATTAAAGCATTCAAACCTTAAAACATTCAAGATTCAATTCATCAAGGAGATTCATTAGTATCCATTGAAGGATTCAAGCTCTATGGAGCCCTCTTGTTGAAGATTTCTCCATCCATATCCATTCAAGCTTCTTCCTATTCCAAGATCCATTCAAGATTGGTGTTGAAGATCTAAAGGAAATTGATTTGATACATCCTTCATCCTATAGTCTACATCCATTTGGTGCATCCATACTTGTGGATCCAAGGATTCAAATCCTCCACAAGGGTTTCAACATAAGCAAGGTGAATTATTCTATTTACTTTGTTTATTACTACAATTTCAATTCTATTTTAAGGTCAATTCCAAAAATAGGGTTTGACCAAGGCAAACCCCTCCCCTAACAAAAAAAACCATTTTTATTATAAGTACAGGTATAGAATAGAGAATTAAAGAGCAGATTTACATACCCTTTTTGGCAAAATTTTAGGATTGATGAATAGATTTTTTGTCAGAGCAGTGCAGGTCAAGGTTGACATAAAGGAGTAAAATTGCACCCTTGTATTTGGGTCAAGGTCGACCTGGCTTAGAAAAGAAAAATATTTCTGGGTTTTCTCCATCTTTGTGTTTCTATTGCAGATCCAGTTGTAGAATTTCTAGAAACTCCTTAAATACACTAGAAAAAAACAATTTCTATATCTTCTAAACTTTGAGGTTAGTATTTGTCTTCAATTAATTTCAATTAAGATTGTAATCTTTCCAGATCTATTACACACTCTCCTCCAAAAATGGAATGTAACGTTTTCCCCTTTGTTCTTATTTCTAATTGATTGATTCATTTGTGCATTGACCATTTTCTACTGGTTAATCAATTTGGATCTTTCCTTTGTGAATTTGGGGCAAAGAGGAGAATCTTACCTTCCCACACTTTTCAAATGTAAAGGGTATTATTTAGAGGTGCAATTTTTTTTTTCTCATTACCTCTTTACATTTTCCCCTTTACACGTACAAAATCATATTTTCTGCTGACATCATATACAGATGCAGATTGGGTAGGTTATTTGGAAAAAAAAAGAAGTACTAGTGGTGGAGCATTCTTTCTTGGATCCAAATTAGTTTCTTAGTCAAGAAATAATCATAATTTCATAACATTATCCACTATTGAATAAGAGTATATTATGGCGTCCTCATGTTTTATTCAGGTGTTATGAATGAAATAGACATTTCAGGATATAGGAATTAGTTTTGATCGACCAATTCCTATCATGTATGATAATACCAGTGCGATAAGTATGTCAAAGAATCTAGTAATGCATTGTAGAACAAAATACATTGACATCAGATATCACTTCATTAGAGAAAGGTGGAAGAAGGTACAGTAAATTTGGAGTATGTACCCACAAAGGAGCAGATTGCAAACATATTCACTAAACCATTATGCAAAGATACTTTCGAGTATCTTAGAGGGAATTTGGGGGTTCTACCCCTTCTTAATGTTCACTAAATTCATCGGTGTGTGCATTGATCTAGTACTTTCCATAGCTATATCCTTCTAGATCAGTTCTTGGAGGATTCCTCTCAGGAGGAGCAGAGTATCTCAGCAAGGGGGTTTTTTTCCTAGTCCTTTGTCACTATTATCCAAGGAGAGAAGTTTCCTTGTTTTTTATGATATTTTTTGTTTATGATATTTGTTGTTGATGAATGTTTTCATTAATGAAAAAGGGGGATAATATTAGAATGTGAATTTAATTCTTTCTAATGGTGTTTTCATTCAAGGTTGTCATTGATATCAACATACTCATATATTAGCTTTTGTTGTATCAGTTTCTATGTTTTCAACATAGTGTTGTATTAGTTGTTGTGTACCGATAGAATGGCATATCACTTGAAGTGTTTGGCATGTTCATTGATAGCATGTGCTCCCTAGAATCTAAATTATGGTAGATTGTATGCTTTTGATTTGATCCTTTGTGGATAATTTTTGGTCCAAGATTTTCTTTTGTAACATGTTGTTTATATCCATTGGAGCCATGTACCTTGGAGAAGGTGTTGTGTAGTGTGGCATATTCTATTGGTCAAGGTGGTTCTCATTCAATTTTTTCCCATCACGAGAATGTTTTTGTGTGACCTATTTCAAATTGTGTAGTTGACCTTGTGGATCTCATGGTGTTGTATTAGGTATTAACATGAGAAAAGAAGCAACATTTACAAGTCTATGAATGTGTGGCTTATGTGTGGAGTATATGCAAAGTGACTATGAATTCATGTGAAGGAGATCTATTTTCGTGCCGAGAAGACTGTAGATCTTAGAGGTGGATTCTACTCCTTTTCATATCTTTTGATAGTGATCCTCTATGTATCAAAAATGAGCCCTTATGTTTTGGTACTAAGCCCTTATGTATTGGCAATGAGCCTCTTTATAAACAATGAGACTTATTGCGGTGAGCATTTCTGGCAATGTGCCTTTGTATCAAATCCCCTTTTGGTATCACATTAACAGTTTTTATTTTTTTATTTTTATTTTTTTTATGTATATTTCATGAGAATTATATTCTTGGTGGTTTTACTCAACTTGGGGTTTCCACGTAAAATCTGGTGTTCCCTGTTTAGGTGTTCCTGTGCATTTAATGTTTATATATGCTATAGATGTTTAATGTGCTAAAGAAACAAATATTATCAGGTGGTACCAATCATATTGGCCTTGAGGTGGTTTTGTATTCTAATATGCCATATGAGCTGAAGAAATTATCCCTTTTAGGTGATCCCCATTTTATATTATACATTTTGGCGAACATGACTCCTTTTACATACTTTAGCTTTGTTGTCTAGATCTACTTTGTATGGATTGCATTAATCACTATTGTTCATTACATCTTATTTGTATTCATTGTTTCTATATTTTCTACATCTTTCATTTCCATTTATAAAAAAATACAAAAATAAATCATTCATTTCATTATTGTTACCTTTCATTGATTTGTATGCTTTTATTTCTTTCTTTTCATGTTGGTAAAACTATTTAGGGAATTTCCTTGAAATCGTTCTGTCAATTTTAAAATTAAAATAAAAAAAAATCCTCCCATCAACTTACCTTCACATTGTGTTAGCACTATAAATAATTAATTTAATACATGTGGTGTTACACTTTCTGCTCTTATATTACCATCTCCCAATTATTGTCTTCCTCATAAGGACATATTGGTGTAAGAAGGTAATTTAAACCTTTCTCTAAATGATTTTTCTCTTTGGAGAGACGTGTTGAGGATTGATGTCAACTCTTTTCCTAATATAAGCCTCATTTATGAGAATACCTTGGTCAAGTATAATAATTCCCCTCATGATACCTCACCTTCTATTCCTTTCAATTATTTCCCCTTTAGGGGCAAAGCAGTGAGTTATGATTGCCTCTTTCCTTGAGTTTTCTTTATTCATACAGATGTTCCTATTCTTGATCATTTTATTATTTGGAATGAAACATTGGATAATGATGTTGATTATTCTCTCCCTTGTGAAAGAACTTCTATTAAAAAAGATGACATTGTCGTAGAGGATACTAGTGCAATCAAAATTCCTTCTAATCTTTCTTCTACTCATGAAGCATTAATGAGTTATGTTTATCCCTCTTCTAAAGTTGACTTACATCATGAAGACACATTAAACAAAGAGGATAATATGGTCCTTGATGATCTCCCTATCATAAATTAAACCTTTGAGGATAAAGCGTTGGAGTGTGATATCACTAAGAGGGGGGGGGGGGTGAATCAGTGATAAGATAAACAATGTATCAATTTTCAAAGCCAAATTTGTATCGCAACTCAAATGAAATAGATAAAACAATGAGATAGAGACAAGAAATGCACATAAAATAATAACAAAGATATGTCCTGAGTGCAAAACACTTCGAGTAAAAAAATCAGTTGAAAAACCTCACTAGCTTAATCTGAAATATCTTTTTTACTACCATACTGGATATAAAATTTTCTTAATAAAAATGCTATCTCATTGATAGTATTTTATGCCTCACTATCTTTACAAGTCTTTTTCAACTTTCTTACATATAGAGATCAAAAAATATAACTGTAATGACATAGTTCCTACAATTCTATCCTATACATCATTAAATACAATACATGTTTTTTATCTAACAGTGCATAACATAAAATTATGGTCTCTATTTAAATCTAGGATTTTTGATAAATTAATTGTGCACACCATACAAATATGAGCAATAAAAACTCAATATACTCTCTTTGTCTGTATATTCAAATCAATCAGGCTCAGCTGATTATTTAATAGAACATTGATGAAATGATGATCCAACTGATTCTTGAAAAACCGATCTTAAATGTTTTCATATGTCTCATAACATGTTTTTGAATTAACATTATAGATATTTATTGATTTTAAATCCTTACTCAAATTTTTTGTTTTTGAAACCAAATAATAATATCTCTATCTTAAACAAGCTAACTATATATTTATGCTTTGATCTGTATCATAATTTCTTCACAAACAAAATAAATTAACTGATATCCAAATTCACATGTCATGCAACAATAAAAACTCATCATAAATATGTTTCACTCATATGTTAATACATCTGTCTCAAATGATCGTAAACTGTGCATCATGCTCGCTAAAGAAGATCCATATCACAATCCTCATGATAACCATAATCAAATGCAACTTGGGTTGGAAGAACAAAAATGAATGACATGCATGGTAAAAATAGAGTACCCTACACTTGGGTTAGATCATACTGTCTACACAGTGACAAAGAGCCCTATATACAATGTCATCATAATGATACCAACTTTAAATCAAAAAACCCTTGACTAGGGTTTATCTCAAAATGAATAAGTCACTATGATACACAGGTCAAACATGATTCAAAATAAGACCAGATTTTTGATACCCACAGGATAGAACCGTCAACCCATGCTAACCAACTCAAGTGTGAATGTACAAGACAATAAACCCGACATTTACTATTGTATACAATTATACACCAAACATATGATGTAATAGTATGTATGAATGTAGGTATTGGCTAAATAGAAAACTAAAACGTAAAACATATTAAGAAAGTTGAAAAAAAGTTGAAAAAAAAACTAAGTGTCCCCCTTGGTAAGAAATACGTTTTAGTTTGCTGCATAGACGTTTCCTATGAATGTATGACTACAATGACAAAATGTATCTCATTAAAACCTAAAACTTGAAACTAGGGTTTGAACCTACACAAGAATTCATATCAAATACATAGTTAATGAAATTACAAATGGAGATGTATAAAAAAACATACATAATCTTGATGAGAATGGAGATGGACCCAAAAAAGAGTTATGTCTGACATAGAAATAAAACAATGACAACCATATAATCATTCTTTAAACAAAAATAAACTAAATTAATTAAAACTTGATTGAACAACATAAACAATAACACAGTGAAACATTAACACTTGTAAATAAAATATGGTTACCATAACTAAATATCATTTCTGTTCTGAGTTCCCAACTTCTCAAACCTCCTTACCATCACCCGTTTAATCCTTCATCCAAATATAACCACAATGGCAGGCTGCAACAATCTCTACAAATAAAAATATCTTTGCATGACGTAACTACACTATGCCCTACATGGGCGGTGCCCTATCTAGAAAGAGATAGGGTTCAAAATAACCCCCAAAAATGTGACAATGTGTTTTGAAAAACATTACATGTCGATGAAAATGCCAGCCACAACTTTTGATACCATTAATTTATATTTTATTATCACTTAATCAAACACTCACTTAGTCAGTGGTGCTAAGTGATGCGTTTGATCACACCAATGCAATATTAAATCAAATCACCGCATTAAATAAATTTTGCTAGGAGTCCAACCAAAATTTCTACCTAGCCTATTAACCCTTTTCCCATGGTCACTATCTTGATGCTTTAGGAGATTTAGAGAAAAAGCCTCAATACACTTTTTTTTATACATTTTGAATTTAAGAGAAATTCTTGCAATATAAACTGTGCAATCATGAGTGTAATATTGATCATAGATATATGAGATTAATACTATATAATGTTAAAATTGTCTAACTGATTCTTTCTCACTGTGATGCAATATTATAATGTTAATGTGACACATATCATGAGGACAATCAAACTAGCATAACCAAGTTGAATAATATAAAATTATGTTGTAAAGATAATTGACATGATACAATTGAATCAAACTAAACAATCTGAGAGTCATGATGCCATAAGATACTGATCATAATATACAAGTAATCTGACATGATAAAACTGACTCAATATCCTGATACCATGCAAGCTTACATGATCAAACTGACTAAATATCATGACACCATGAAAAATGAATATGTCATGTCATGTATCATGGATCTATACTAACTTCCATGCAAATTGAATATGTCATGTGTAATGGATTTGTAAATACGATAATTCCAACCTTTCTAGTGTGTTTGGAAACAAGGACAACAACAAAGAGGTGAGAGAAACATAAATAAGTTATCCAAGTTAACATTGTCAATGTTTGGGTTGTGGAAATCCTAAGGTTGTTGTCCATCTATGTCAAGATACCCCTCTACCTCACAATAAACCAATCATTTTAATGAAAGGTGCTAAAAATGTGAAAAACATACGATCTCTCATACATATAACACAAGAACTAATAGCCAACCTAAAAGTTCATTTTCTCCTCATCCTCCTCCTCAAATAATGCTTCCTCCTGCACCTCATCTTCCTCAAACTCTTGGAAAGGAGTATGATTTAATAGAACAACTTTGTGCTACTCCCTCCCAGATACCCCTTTGGGTTATTCTTCAAACTTCACTTACTTATGATGAAGCATTACAACAAGCCTTGATAAATGTCAGTGTCCCACCTCCTAGGCAAGATAATATAACTTTCAGATTAGAGTGCATGAATACGACCAATAAAAATGATCAAAATTTGTTTTCTCAAGATGAGTTACCTTCTAAATAAATTCAAGATCAACATGATTCTCTCATGGTTTTTTCCTTATCAATGATAATGTTATTCATAGAAATTTCATTGATAATGGTTCAGGACATAATGTTTGTATCATAGACTTGATAAAAAAGATAAATTCAAAAAAAATATATTTAATTAAACCTAATTTTGTTCCTATTCGTGGCTATGATAATGTTGCTAAACAACCTTGGGTATTATCACTTTTTCTATTAAGGTAGGTCCTATTATTTTACCTACACCTATTCATGTCATGTCTAGTTCTCTTAATTATAACCTTCTCTTAGGAATACCATTTTTACATTCTATGCGCCTCATTCCTTTAATACTTCATCAAAAAGTGAAGTTCATTTATAGAAAAATCATGTATACCTTTGTTGCTGATGATAAAATCAATTTTTTTCACAAACTAAATATAATTCTCTTTCTATTCCTACACCATTTAAGCAAAATATATCTTCTTCTTCTCCTACAAGTTCCATTTTAGATGATGATTGGGGGTCATTATACTTCACACCGAATTTAGTAGGTGATTATATAGTTCCTAATTCCAACACGAGACTCTTTAGAGGGCCTAGTATGTCATTTGTCCAATGTGATTCTAAAAACAATTCAACTACAATCTTCAACATGGTTTAGGATATCTACAACAATGCTTTGAGATTCATGAGAAAAATGTGGAAGAGAAAGGTTTCAAATATCCTCCTTTGACCACATCCCCTCCTTTACCATCGAACAATTCTCCTATGCCTATATTTAAACTATAAATCTTGTGAATTTCTTTTTTGCATGTATCATCAATATCATGACTATTCTACTAATGAATGTCAATCTTTGCACTACAAAATTTAGAAACTTGTTAATTATGATATTATTCACATTATAGGTCTCAATGAGTTAATTTTTATTTCTTTAAAAAATACTTAAGTTCCTAATGTGTTTCTCAACTCTATGTAATATTGCTAGCCTCGCCATTGGGGGGGCTTATTTTCACTCGTGTTAGTACAATTTTCAAGTGCGATCATACTTAGCAAGTAACACAATAAGTCATGTTTCTCTTTATTCTCATGTCTACACTTGAGGGGAAAGGGTAGTATATCAATCTCTCTCATCCTCTCTAAGGATGCACTTTTCCCTTAGTTAAGTGGCATTAGTATATTATTTGATATCCAATCGTATATAGAAATGTTTTTTTACACCAAGGATTCTCTGCTATACAAGAGATGTGTATCCTTGATCATAACTTTTATATTTTTTCCAATTGGGCACCCACGGTAAACAAATCACTTACCTTTGGGGATAAAAGTGTGTCATCCTTCCTTAAGAGTCCCTTTACCTAGAAATGGGGAAGGTGTGAATTATTCACTTCTTGTTTCACATCTCTTTTTGGGTATCGTTCAAAAATATTCCCTTTACACTTCTTGCATGGTATCTTTTCTATTCATCCCTTCTTTGACCGCATCGGAGATGCGACCTCTTTTTATCAGACTCAATATTTCTTGTGGGATACCATCTTTGTGAACTAAAGGCCCTTTATCCTTGTTTCTCTTTTCCTTAAGACGTCAAAATAGTCCTCTTTTTCTATCTTAAGGGGGGCATATATGGCCTCCTTATTGCAAATTTTTTTCAGCATTTTTAGGTTAAGTACACTAGCATAATATAGATTTCTAGGACCAAATCACTCTCCTTTATGCATTTTTAGAAGATTTCATATAATATTTTCCTTTTTAATCCTTAGGATTGGTTTAACTAGCATATCACAACTTGCTAGTCCATTTTACCTCTCCTTTACATAAATGTTTAGGATCAACTGACTAGCATAACATAATTTTCTAGTCCATTTGAGCTATCCTTCTTATGGGTTGACTAGCATGACATAGCTTGCTAGACCATTCAACCTCGCTTTTACATAATTTTATTATGAGTTGACTAGCATGCGCTAGACCATAAACTTCCCCTTTTACACTTTCTTTGATGGGTGGAACTACTATAACATAATTTGCTAGATCATTTCCCCCTCTCTTCTCTCTTCTTTCTCTCACATGGATCACCTAGTACAACACAACTAGCCTATGCCATTCATTGTTGTCTTATTTTGTCCTCCATTATTCTATAACATAAAAAACTATTCTATTTGATTGGATCATGGAACTTCTTATCTTAGAATGATTCCATAGAAAACTATCCTTAGGTACACATCAAGTTTCAATTTGTACTCTATATTTTCAGCTCAAATTTGGTAGAGAGTCAATTTATAGCCTCTAAGTCTCAGATCTATAGTTATAGTCCATTATGAGATTTTAATAGATGGGAATTTGGGTCTGAAAAATCACTTCTCCCATTTCATTTCTAGGTGCATTCAAATTAATCCTTAATATTATCTTTTACATCATCTTTCTTAGTTGGTTTAGATCAAATCTATTCTTATTTAGTCTCTTACATATCAATATCATCCTTCCCTTTCTCAATTCTAAGCAACATAGGGATAAAAGACCTTAAGCACATATATTATATTGGCATCTATCTTATCAAGTGTTCTTAATCATATTGGTCTTGAGGTGGTTTTGTATTCCATTGTGCCATATGAATTGAGGAAATTATCCCTTTTAGATGATCTCCATTTTATATATTGTTCGATAATATATTCTAAAAACTATTGAAATTTTGCATAGTTTACAAGATGTTGGACACATTGAAAATAATTACCATTTCTGCAGTCTATGATAAAGGGAAAATCAAGCCCATAAATTGAACTCCAAAAATAATTGTAATCGAGACTACTTAAAAATTTCAAATGATGAGTAAAGAGACCTATGATTCTAAAAGTCCTTTCCTTTCTCTGGGTGCAACCACTAGAAATATGTTTCCCGTGGAGGAGGAAGAATGGAAAACCCAGAAAAGAAAACCAAACTTAAGAAAGTTGATGTAAGTGTTGAAAATAAGATTGGTTAGCCTTTAGGAAAGAATCTCAAGGTAGAAAGAGGTAGAAAGGAAAATTATCAGTAGGAGGTGTAGGAACCTTGATGCAACTTACGAATGTAAAAAATAAAATTTCTCTCATGGAATACGAGGGGCTTGAACAATAATCAAAAAGTGAAGATGATTGTGGACACCTTTACTGGTATTGCTAACAAAATATGGTTGGGCTCTTCCTTCTTCATAAGTGATGCCAATAGATCCACTAGGGTGGTGATCACCATGTGGGAACCTAGAAAACTTAAAGGGGATATCTACTCATTTTAACAAAAATATTTAGCTATGTATTTCACCTCAACTAACAAATCATGGCACTTATTCAATGTTTATGTCCCTAATACATCCTGTAGATGTAAGGAAGATTGGAAGGAGATATTTTATTCTATTCTTGATGACCAGGATTCTTTATGGATGGTGGCTAAATATTTTAATTCATCTATCTTCCCTTCGACAGAAATGGGAGGAGTGATATATTACTTTAATAGCAGTTATGACCTGACAGAATTTATCAGCAAGGCCAATCTATTTGACATTGAGTTGATGAGAAAACCTTTCACTTGGTCAAATAATAAAAAAATAAAATAACCTTATCTTAGTTAAGCTTGATAGATTCCTTAGGTCTAGTAACTGGAGCATTGAATATAATTCCACACCTAAGGCCCTTCAGAATAGTGTTATACCATAATCCTATCCTTCTATATTGGATGGATAAACCCCCAAGTGGACCTCTTCCCTTATTCTTTGAAATTATGTCATCGTATCAACCTAACTTTAGGAATTGTGTCCAGAAATGGTGGAGCACTACTGTTCAAGATTTTGTAATATTTTAGGTTTCCTAGAAATTGGATTTAATTAGAAAGTGGGTGAAAGGTTGGAACACAGATACTTTCGGTGATATTTTCAACCAAAAGAAAGAAATTAATTCTAAACTCGAAGAAATAGAAGAGTTAATATCCAAGGGAAATTATTCAAAAACAAGAAGAAAATTTGAGAGGAAAATCAAAGAAGAAATTAAGAAGGAAAGAGATGTATTGGAAGAAGAGATCCAAAGTGCAATGGTTAAAAGAAGGGGATATGAACTCTACTTTTCTCTAGAAATCAACAAGTAGACATAGGAAAGGGAATACTCTTCAAAAATTGAAAAATGATTTGAACTAATAGATCACAAAGGACTCATAGTTGGATGAAATTTTAGTTAACTACTTTACAAATTCTTACAGAGATGATAGTGGAGGAAGACACTATTCCCTAGAGGAACAAATCCTAAAGTATCTTCCCATGGCTTTCACTCCTATAGAAAATGATCAAATCCTAGCACTCCTCACAAAATAAGAATTGAAGGTTGTTGTTTTCTCTATAGATTCTTATAAGGCTCTAGGCCTTGATGGTTTCCCACTAGTTTTTTCCTATAATTCTAGGATATTGTAGGATATGATTTGACTAGGGAGACTAAATAATTTTTTAGAACTGCAAAATTTGTCAAAGGGCTCAACAATACCTTCATTTCCTTAATTCCTAAAATATGAGAAACCAAAAGAATAGTTGGTGAACAAATTTAAACCCTTTCTGAATGGTTTTATCAATTATAATCAGAAGGTATTTTTTTTTAGAGAGACTAATATTAGATGTTACGGTTTCTAATCATAAAATTATCTACTCTATGGATAGATGTCGCAACTTGGGAATGATCCTTAATCTCAACGTCTCTAAGGCCTATGATAGGGTATGACATGAGTTTCTCTTTAAAGTTTTGAAGAAGGGTAAGTGCAAAAAGATGGGGGACCAAAAAGTTTCCACTCACTTTATTTGTCCCCGAGAAAGGGTATGGCACACACCATATCATATATGGTGCACGCCATATGGTTTGGCATGCCAAGTCTTATGTTTGGGCATGTCAAGCCTATATAGAGTGTGTTAAATGTGTCATTGAAAACATCTCTCTCTCTCTCTCTCTATATATATATATATATATATATATATATATATATA
>MU228326.1:1542429-1569952 GCA_018584345.1 Thuja plicata
TATATATATATATATATATATATACCGACCATGCTCAGTTACTATTTATGGCACGACTTTACAAACATGTCTTGATATGCTCAGTGGTTTTATGTTTCATGTCTCACTGCATGGGTTATCCTTGTTGGTTCTTTGGGGCCGACATCTGCATTTAATTTTAGCCATGTAGTTAATGTTAAATCTATCTTTGGGCAACTTGTGGACCTATTTGTGGTTGTTTCTCTTTTTTCTATTGGATCTTTGAGGCTGACTTCTTTGGGTGGTTGTTGTATAAATATATTGTTATGTTCTTAGTTTATGATCATCAGAGAAAGTTAGGATAATTTTAAGTTAGTAACAACTTGGAGATATAGGGTTTCTAGATCTTGCATGTATGAGGACTCTTCTGTAATACACTTCTGATGTTATTGTCTATAAGCGGGAAGGCCTTATAGCCTGGCATATATGAAGTTTGATGAATTAAATAATATATCTACATCCCCTTCTTCCTTCTTTGTGTTGTAAGCTTCTGAGTTGTGTTCTGCAAGGTTGTTTGGTAATTGGGAGTGCATTTGGCCCTAGTTATCTTACCCTCCTTACATCAAGTGGTATCAAAGCCAGGTTAGATCAGAAGTTCCTCTTGTAAATCCTAGCTGGTTATTGTTCTAGGGTAGCAGATTGCAATCTGACCTATAATTAAAGAGGGTTCCAAGATGGCTCGAGGAAGGCATGATGTAGATCCATTCTTAGCTAATATGTTAAGGTAGATTTCTACTAGATTGGATTCTTTTAAGACAACCCAATACAGAGGAAGATATGTTGAGGATGTTAGTGATGATGAAATAGAAGAAGTGCAAGAAGAAGCTCCACCAAAGCCTATAATGGATCAAGGTGAAGAAATATTTTGGAAGGCATTGAAAATTTTGAAATCCACACCTTAGTTTAATCCTTCTAAGTATAGTGTAAATTTGGATTATGATGAATTGATAGATTGGATAACCGAGATGGAGTAATACTTTGAATATGAGAACATAGGAGAGGAGAAAAATGTGAATATTGTAGGAAAAAAATTGAAAGGTCATGCATCCTTATGGTGTGAGCACCTGTAGTTGGATCAAAATAAGAAGGGTAAAGACAAAATAAAGGTATGGACTAAGATGATAAATAAGTTGAAAGGAAATTTTCTACCTTGTGATTATTAGATTAACCTAGTTAGGAGAATCCAAGGTTTGAGGCAGAAAGATAGCTTAGTAAAATATTACACCAAGGAATTTTATAGATTAGACATCAGATTTGGACATACTGAATATGAGGTGGAAAGAATGGAAAGATACCTGAATAGCTTAAGAAATTCTATTCAAGAAGTGATCAGTTTGGAAAAGATGGAAAACATCAAAGAGGTTTATCATTTTTCCCTAAAAGCTGAAGAGGAATTGAACAGAAGACATGAACATAGGAAAAGAGGCAGAGGTGATAAATCATATTGAGGAAGAGGTAGATCTAACGGAGAAAATGGAAGTTCTGATCAAGACAAAACATATCAAGACAAGGGTAAGACTGAGTGAAAAGGTGGAAATTCATTCAGAGGTAGAGGTAATTCCTATCGAGGTGGTTATAGCAGAAGAGGTTTCCAAGGAACTTATTATAATTGTGGAGAATAAGAACATAGGTCATTTGAGTACACACATGCGAGAAAGAAGGCCGGTAGTAGCATAAATTATTTGGTGCAAGAGGATTCACCGAATGAGCCTAAAAAAGGAAGGAAACTTGATGGTCAGAAGACTATTGTGGAGTGAGAAGAATAAGCAAGATCATATAAGAAATATTTTGATCAAAACCATATGTAGAGTCACAGACAAAGTTTGGAAATTGATTGTTGATAGTGGAAGTTCACAGAATTTGGCATCCAAGGAGATGGTTAAAAAGTTTCTATTATAAAGATTGAAGCATCCTAAGCCCTATCAAATTTCATGGATCAAGGATGAACACACACTGATGGTAAGTGAACATTTTTTTGTGAATCTCAAAACTGGAAAGTATTATGATAAGGTGTTGTGTGATATTATGCCTATGGATTGTTGTTATATTTTGTTGGGTATAGCTTGGAAATATGATAGACATTCTATACATGATGGAAGAGTGAACAAATATACTATTTGGGTTGATGGTAAGAAGCAAATATTGTTACCTTTGGTTGAAGAATCTATTGGTCGAATATGCACATCTATGAAATTTTGTTTGATGGAAGGTAGACAATTTGTTAAGGATCAGAAGAAGAATGATGTTTGTTATGCTTTGATTCCTAACAAACCAAGTGAGAAGGCAAAAGATAAAACTCCTAAAGAGGTTTGGAAGTTTCTCACCGAATACAAAGAAATTATTTCAGATAATCTAACTAATGGTTTACCACTGATGAGAGACATTAGTCATTGTATGGATCTAATTACTAGAGCTAGTTTTCCAAACAGGGAAACAAAATGACTAACACCAACTGAGAATAAGGAACTCGACCCATAAACTCATGAGTTGTTGAACAAGGTTTTGATTAGAGAAAGTTTGAGTCCATGTGTAGTACCAGTAGTATGGGCACCTAAGAAGAATGGAGACTAGCGAATGTGTAGTGATTTAAGAGAAATCAACCAGATCATAGTTAAGTATAGATTTCCTATACCGAGGATGGATGATATAATGGATTGTTTGAGTTGAGTAAAATATTTTACAAAGATTGATTTGAAGAGTAGATATCATCATATCAGAATCAGAGAAGGTGATGAATGGAAGAATGCTTTCAAAAAAAAAAGAAGGTTTGTATGAGTGGTCGGTTATCCCCTTTGGTTTAACTAATGCATCGAGTACTTTTATGAGGCTAATGAATGAGGTTTTGAAGAAATTTTTGGGTAAATTTGTTATCATGTTTTTGGATGACATTCTGATATTTAGTAAGACCAGAGAAGAAAATTTGGTGTACATTAGATAGGTATTGCAGAGATTGAAAGAGCAAAAGTTATTGATTAATTTGAAAAATTGTTCCTTCATAAGAAAAGAGATTGTGTATTTAGGTTTTATGATTTTACCAGATGGTTTGAAAATGGCTCTTGAAAAAGGTTGAAGCTATACTTGATTGGCCTACACCTGAAAATGTGGGTGAGGTAAGATCATTTCATGGATTGGCAAGTTTTTACAAGAATTTTATCATAAATTTGAGTTCTATTTGCAATTCTATGAATGAGACAATGAGAGGAGATAAAAGAGAATTCAAATGGACATGTGGAGATGATAAGAGTTTTGAGACTTTGAAACAAAAGGTTTTTGAATTACCTATGTTAGCCCTAACTGATTTCAATAAGGTATTCCAAATTGAATGTAATGCAAGTGGCAGTGCAATAGGAGCTATGTTGACTCAAAAGGTAAACCTTTTGCTTTCTTTAATGAAAAGTTGAATGATGCAAAAAGGAAATATTATGTCTATGATCAAGAATTATATGCTATTTTAAAGCTTTGAAGAAATTGAGACATTATATGATACCAAGTGAATTTGTGTTGTATACGGATCATAAGGCTTTAGAATATTTGGGTAGTTAGAATAAGTTGAATCAGAGACATATGAAATGGGTAGAATATTTGGAAAATTTTACATTTGTTATCAAGCATAGGAGTGGAATTTCCAACTGAGTTGCTAATGCATTGAGTAGAAGAAGATCTTTGTTGACTAAAATGAGAATTGAGGTTCTTGGTTTTGATGATATGAAGAATTTGTATGAAACTCACCCTAATTTTTTTGAGCATTGGAGAATGTGAAGAGAACCTATTTCAGAGAAACTGTGTAGATTTGAAGATTATTTTATTCAAGAGGATATGTTTTTCAAAGGTATTTAGTTGTGTATACCAAGAGGATCAATGAGAACCAATTTCATAAAGGAAAAACATAGTAGTGGTTTGGCTGGACATTTTGGCATTTATAAGACATTGAGTTTACTTAAGGAAAGGTAATTTTGACCTCAATTATATAAGGATGTTCAGAAATTTGTGAAGAGTTGTAGATTTTTTCAAGTTGCAAAATGAGTAAGTCAGAATACAGGTTTGTGTATGTTGGAAATATGTTGAGGCTAGGTGACTAAGAGGGGGGGGGGGGGGGGGGGGTGAATCAGGAACAAATAAAACTTAATCCTTTTAATTCGTTATTAGATTATCTAATCTGATTGCATGCATGAAGTGAAAATCAATAAAATATCCAAAACACTTGACACAATATTTGATTACCCAGAAACCTTCCAAATAGAAAGTAAACATGGGGTGGGGATGGTACCCACAAGATTTATTAATGCAGTATAAATTTATCCTGTTAAAGCTTACAATTGACCACTTCTGATGGCCTGCCCTGTTAGGAGTAATAAGGACTGTTAGGTCCACCTTGAGAAAGGATTTAATACAATACAATTCAATAATGCAACTCTGTTGGGAGATTTGTAAAGGACTATTAAGTTCACCTTGTTAGAGGATTTTGTTGATGCACCCATTAGGATGAACTAGTAGATGATCTTCAATGCAACTCTGATTTGATGAAATAAGATACAATGATAAAAAATAATCACCTAACTATGATGGCTAAGTCTCTATTATTCCTTATACTGATGTAGCCTCTTAAACAATCTGTCGCTTCATATTCACATACACACTTCAACATATATATTTCGATACATAAAGTACCTTGTATTTATAACTTATCCAAATCAAATACTTCTGAAAGTCGGCTTCCATAAGATAAATTAATATCAAACAATATAAGCTAAGTCAGCCCAAAACTGTTACTCGGGTCCAATAGTCCACTCAAGCAATATACTAGCACTCAAGCATTATGCTGTCACTCAGGAAACATACTAAACTCTAGCACTCGGGATACTCTATGTGATCGGGCTACATTGATCACTTGGGTAATACTAATTACTATTGTCTTCTTGGTTGACACTTACACATCTCAGGTTGCACTGCTGGCTCAGCCAACTCTATGATGACTAAGTGTTTTGGCACTAATTGACAACATATCTTTCCATAAGGTCATCAATCTCTCCCTTTGGCAGTAGGATATGAAATAATTATGTACCTTCAAAATCTGAGACAAAGTGTTGTCCAATTATCTTGCAACACCTTTAGGATGTGCAATTCAATCTATATCTCTACTGATAACTCTATCATAAGCTCAACAAATGATAATTTATTTTCATGTATGAGAGTCTTGGCATGAGCTATATGCTTCTGCATTACATCCATGTGTGGAAGGAGTTGGCTCTGCATAGCTGTGAGACATCCTCTTGTCCTTGCTTCTTCCCTCAGTAATTCAGCCTGCATGTATGTCAAATACTTAATTTTCATAAAGTGTGTTGAACTCGAACTTGGGCTAGGTGCCAACTAATTTGTACTTTCCTTTATATTTGTATATAAATTTTTTAGCTTAGTCTTAATTTCTATTGTGAATTTTGAAGTATCACTTAACTTTACAAATAATGAAGCAACATTATTTACACTAGTTTCTAGAGAGCTAATAAGAGAGTTTATCTTTACTTGCCCAATTGCAATCTTTCTTGCAACATTCTCTAGAACTTTGTTCTCAACCCTCCTTTCTTCCTTCTAAAATAGTTTTTCTTGACCACTTAAATCTTTATTGAACTTGTGGAATATGTCTACAAGTTGATCCATAATAGGATCATTTTCATTTACTTCTATTTCTAGTGCTTCTAGGAATATACCTTTTATGTCCTCCAGCACTTTGCTTCTCTTCTTTTCTGCTCGGGGAGTTTTCTATGTAGCTCTTTTCTTCCATAGCTCTGCTAATATATCCATCTGCTCTACTATAAAGTTGGATAGATCCTAATTTGGAATCATAATATCTTTATCAAGATCAATATCATCAGTATTTACTTCCTTTCCTTTTCCACTGTCCTTGGGATTGGGTGAGGGAACAATTTCCTTACCTTTTCCACTATCATCCATATCCTTTCTTTCCTCAGTTTTCTCCTCAGTATTCAGTTGGAATAGGTCATTTACATTTTTTGCACAAACTATAGCATCAATGCTCACTGAAGAAATATTCATAGTTTCCTTCTGTGACTCAGTTAGGCTTATCTCAGTAGTAGGTAGAGCCTAATTCTCGATTCCCACTAGTCCACATGTAGATTCAGTAGACTTATCCTTTCTCAGGAATAGGATGATTGGTATAGGTGATTGGGGCAGGGATGCCATCACTTCTACTATAATTTGTTCTGCATTGGATTCTTCAATAGTTTTTACCTCAGGTAAATCTAAATCATCAGTATTTTCCTTGGGGTCTTTACTTGGTACATATGCCTTGTCTTCTTCCTTGATTTCAAAGACTGTCTTCCATATCTTTGTTGCGGCCTACACCACATCCTCTATCTTCTTTTTATATATCTGAAAGGTCCTAAACCTTGGAGTGAGATTGTTTTCATATTTGATCATGGCCTCTTTTACCTCTTTGTTTGTCATAGTAGACATGACTTTCCTTAATGTTTGTTCTCTAATTTCCTTTTCTATTTGGAATGCATTGCTCCCGAGAACATATATTGCCTTGAATATATTTTCAATCATATGACTATTTAGTTTATATGGATCATACTTCCATCTTGTCATCTTTTCTACAACTACTTCCTCAATATGCTTCTATTCATCCTTTGTTCTGGAAGCATATTTCAATGATTTTAGAGAACTCATACCACTACCTTCTCTTAGTTATTCAATTTTCTTCTCAAAGGTAGGTGGGGGTTTCTTGAATACTACTGTATCTTGCTTTTCATCTTCCTTGGGCAATATGAGTTTCCTTCTAGATCTTCTTTTAGTGATGACAGGGGTAGAGATCTTTGGTTTCTTCTTGGGGGTTATCTTCTTCTTCTTCTTCTTAGGAGGTTCAGTTTCTATCTCTTCCTCTTCCTCTTCCTTTTCAGGTTCATCATCTTCTATCTCAATTTCATCTTCTTTTCTTTCAAAGATAGAAGGAGGAGAGTCTGAAGTCTTCCCATACTTCTTTCCAAACTGTTCTAACCTCTTCTTTCCTCTTTTCAAAATCCTAGGAATCTCAAACTCTAATGAAATTCTTCTCTTAGCTTCTTCATAGGTACCAAAGTATGGTTCTTTGGGGTCAACATGCTCATTCACAAGAGCCTCAATGTTTTTGGTCTCATATATGTTAACCTCATATGCAATAGGTTTCACCCATGCAACCCTACGTTTGACTACTTGGATGTATACTTTATCACAGTCAACTAGGAAAAAAACATCATCCTTGTGGTCTTCAACCAAATGTTTTAGGTATTCTATACCTATTATGTATCTTCTGTCTGAATTAATCAAAATATGCATCCATGATGCTCTCAAAATTGTACCCTAATTCAGCTATGAAATCATTTATAAGGTACACTATGGGTCTATCCTTCTTCCAAAAAAATGTGCCTTTGGAAGGGAAAAACTTCTGAATATAAAACAATATGTAGACCTAAATTGAACCAAGCTTACATGGATTGGTCTTTGATGCCCGTATGATTTCCTTTTTCTTTCTCAATTTGATGAGCTGCAACTCGGCAAGGTCAAATGAGATTTTTTTCATGACCACCTTGTATGCCAAGTCCACAACCTCACATGGTACATTGTTAGGTCAGCTAGCACTGTAGATTTTGTGCACAATAGCATGAATCCCAAACTTTAATTCCATGTATGTAACTCCATTTAATCTCATGTCTCTTCCATCCCACATGGAAAGAGTCTTCTTAGCTAGGTCATCCTAGGGTAGGGTTTTGGTATCTTTTGACTTGTCCAACATAGGATACCATGTAACATGGTGTACCATTGTTTTGGTAATCTTCACTGGTTGTTCCAACCATAGATGCATGTTGTGAACATGAATCAGAACAAATCTAATCTACTTAATTTGAAAATTCTATGACATATACATGATATGAGTCAAACCCTTGACTTTGAGGTGTTTATGTTCTAGCTTCATATTTCCGGCTTCACAAAGTTTCTCATATATTTTATTCATTTCCAATGTCCCCAGTTGTTGAATTGTGCAATTATAGAAGGCTCAAATGTTGTTGATCATCAATACCCTAGGAGGAATTAGGGAATGAGATCCCATCAGGTCTATCTCATTTGCAATCACTTGATGAAGCTTAAATTCAGAGGTTCAAAGATAGCATTCCTAACCAAAAATATCAGATCCTTTCTTAACCTTGTTGTTGGATGTAGACGCCATAATGCTTGGAGGTTCAATAAAACTTCACAACTTAAAGCTTTCAAACAAAAATTCACTCTAAATCACTTAAGGCTCTGAATCGCTCTGCAAACTGAAAACATTGTAAAAAATAACCTTTCCAATTCATCTTTTATAAGAGATCTTACCATTGAGTTTTTATTAAATGCTCTGTACATGGTAGCTAGCATAGCTCAGAATGAAGCTCAACAAAAACCAACTTCTGCATCCTCAAAACCATACAACACAACTTAACTTGGTTAAGTCTGTGTAACTTGGGTGTTACTGATATCTTGACTCAGTTACAACTGCAATGTGTCCTAGTGCATCCATATGCTGAATTAAATTTGTTAGCATGTCTGGAACTGATGTAGGA
Source organism: Thuja plicata (assembly GCA_018584345.1). Lineage (NCBI taxonomy): Eukaryota > Viridiplantae > Streptophyta > Pinopsida > Cupressales > Cupressaceae > Thuja > Thuja plicata. The sequence continues at coordinate 1,551,042 of MU228326.1, forward strand.
TGGCTTGTATGCATAGTTCTAGTAGTCTCCTTGCATATTTATTTGGAGATGGTAGATCCACCCAACTCACTACTTTGGGTGACATTCAATCCTTCATTGTTTTGATCTGAACTCTCAGGAGCTTTCCTTATGCACTGCTGATTCATCTAAGTTCTGATTTCTGAAACTTTTGCTTTGCCTTTCTCAAAACCAATATCCACTTTTTCTCTGTTCATGCAATCCTTTCTTAGATGACTGAGTTGTTTACATACATAACATCTCTTAGTAGGATTCCTTTTTCTGAGGTGATTCTTTACACAATTTGCACCAATATGCCCATGTTCACCACAGTGACAACATTTTCTCCATGTGTTGTAACACCAACAAAAAATTGGTTTAGCTAGTTGTTCAGCAGGGTTCCATTTCTTAGTTCTCCACTTGGAAGATTTGTGACCTTGTTTGTTACAATTGAAGCATTTTCCTTCAAACTTAGGTTTCTCAGTACATTCACTTTCCCTATGTCCATGTTTTTTGCATCTGTAGAATTTACCATTAAAATTTGATTTACCATTGCTCCAACACTTATTTGTTGTGTGCCCTGACTTGCCACAATGATTACAAGTAGGTTTGATGTTCTTTTGAGTTCCTTTCTATGAGGATTCACCTTGTTCAGTATAACCTAATCTAGTTTGTCCAAGATGTTTGAGTTGATTTTTCTATGTTAACTGATCCATGCTTACCTATGAATTCATCATACTTTCATTGATTTTCTTTTCAGTATTGAGATCATTCTGCAGTCTTTCATTTTTTGTCCTCATATTGATAACTTCTTGATTTACATTATTGATTTGATTTATCATATATGCTTGCTGAAGTTACAAATGATGGACTTCATTTTATTTTTCCTCTACTCTTGTACTAAACAATATTTTATCTTCTTGTGCCATTTCTTTATCATTTTCTGCTTGATTCTTTTGTTCCATGAATTCACATATTCTGACTGAATGAATTTCTTGTTCTCTTTTCAACTTTCTAACTTCTTCATGTAAGTTGATATTATTTGCAAGTAGGTCTTCAATTGCTGCATCTGCTTCTTCAAAAATTCTTTCTTTGCAGAGGTGTTCAATTCTTTCTTCTATGTAACATTAATCATTCATTTGTACTACTAAATATTTTCTTCTTTTTAGGGAAAGAGAGATTTTCTCCTTGAGTTTCTTGATCTGATCCATGGCCACTTGTAGATCTATCTTTTCATTTTCAATGGCTTTCTACAGTCTGTATATTTCCATTGCCTCTGATCTTTGCTCAAGCTATTAAACTTCTGCTAAGAGAACCTTTATCTATGATACTAATTGTTGTAAATATGTTGAGGCTAGGTGACTAAGAGGGGGGTGAATCAAGAAACAATAAAACTTAATCCTTTTAATCCTTTATTAGATTATCTAATTGAATTGCATGCATGAAATGAAAACCAACTAAACATCCCCAACACTTGACACAATATTTGATTACCTAGAAACCTTTGAAATAGAAAGTAAAATAGGGGTGGGGATGGTACCCACAAGATTTATTACTGCGGTATAAATTTTGCATGTTAAAGCTTACAATTGACCACTTATGATGGCCTGCCCTGTTAGGAGCAATAAGGAATGTTAGGTCTACCTTAAGAAAGGATTTAATACAATACAATTTAGTAACGCAACTCTGTTACAAGATTTGTAAAGGATTGTTAAGTCCACCTTGTTAGAGGATTTTTATTATGCACTTGTTAGGATGAACCAGTAGATGATCTTCGATGCAACTCTAATTTGCTGAAATCAGATCCAATGATAAAAACTAGTCACTTGACTATGATGGATGAGTCTCTACTGTTCCTTATACTATTGTAGCCTCTTAAACAATCTACCATTTCATATTCGCATACACACTTCTACATATATATTTGGATAAACAAAGTACCTTGTATTTATACCTTATCCAAATCAAATACTTTTATAATTTGGCTTCCATAAGATAAATTAATATCAAACAGTATAAGCTACGTCGTCCCAAAAATGTTAATCGGGTCCAGTAGTCCACTCGGGCAATATACTTTGACTCAAGCATTATGCTATCACTCAAGCAACATACTAAACTCTGGCACTCGGGCTACTTTGTGTACGTAGGCTACATTGATCACTTGTGTACTACTAATTATCACTATCTTCTCGGTCGACACTGCCACTGCTCAGGTTACATTGTAACTGCTCGGGTTACACAGCTGGCTCAGTCAACTTTGTGATGACTAAGTGTTTTGGAACTAATTGACAACATATCTTGCCATAAGGTCATTAGTATTGTAAAGTATAAAATTTGGCTCATAAAGGATTTCCTAAATAAGATTTGTGTAATGTGGTAAAGCAAGATCCTAAGGCCAAATTTATGTTTTCTTACACTTAATTATTATGATAAAATAGCTTGAGGAACATGTAAGAATTAAATGGACAAGATACCTACCTTATAACATAGTAGATCTAGAAACACTCATTTTCTGAGGTTTGTGTTGAGTTTCTTGAAAATCTAATAGTTGATCCTGAACCAGAACGCAGAGATGAACAAAACCCAGAAATATTTTTCCGTTCCAATGTCGTCTTATGAAGAAGGTCGACCTTGACCCACAAATGTCACCCCTGACCCAATAATGTCGACCCTAACCTGCACAGTGTTGACATAAAATATTTTTGCGGATCTCGGAAGTTTGCTGAAAAGGGTATCCAAATCTGGTCTCAGATCTGCTATCCTGCACCTGTAACTCCTAAAAATAGCACCTGAAAATATCTAAAAAGAGGGATTTTGGGGTGTCTATGTAGGGTTTTGCCTTAGTCAAACCCCCATTTTTGTGATCTCCACCTCCACAGATAGCCAAATATAGAATGTAGTGTGTGTGTGTGTATTGATCTCTCGAAAAGAGCTTTTAAACACGCAATATCAAGATCTAATCTTCTAGATTAACAATCCTAACATAACATGGAAATGAGAAAGCAATGCATAGATTTAAAAATGAAAAATAAATCATACCAAGCCCCCAAGGCTAAAGTATTCCCATCAACTCACAATCCGTAATTGCTACCCCATGATGATGTCCTTTGAATGTTTGAATGTTGTGAATAGTAGATCAAAAGAGAGAGCCTTCTTCAAAAATCCACCATAGTTTTGTCCTCAAAGTGCTTGATTGAAGATGATGATATATGTCCTCCTAGCATGTTCCTCTATATCATCCTCTTTCTTGCTTGCCTCATCATTCCATCATGTAATCTCCCGACTTCATTTCATGATCAAATGAAGGCAAAAGAGAGTGTTTATATAGAGATCTCAACATAGGCCTCCTAGGGAAATGCAAGGGATCCAAATTTAGATTTCACCTTGAATCATGGTCCAATCACCTTTTCCAACTAAGAAGAAAACATATTAATTCAAATATCAAAGAAAACACTTCCGCATCCGAACTCGAGGACCTATTTTAAGTTTCGGACCCCGATAAGCTCTAGATTTGACACCAGGGACCAATATCTGGCAAAGGTCTATGTTGACCTCATCCCTGACCTAGGTCAAGATTGACCTTGACCCTAACCTGAGGTTTTAGGTAGGTCACCAGAAAGTTGCAGAAAGGTTTCCAGATCAGTCGGGGACCTAGAAAGGTAGGGGAATGTGCCAGAGTGTTTAAGAAGGCCTAGAGGCCCAGAGAGAGTAGGATGAGGCCCAAGAGGACCAATAAATAGGTCATGCCTAGATAGAAGAGCCATGGAGAGATAAATCCAAGAGAATCCACAAGATCCTAACCCTAATTTCATCTACACATGTATAATCAAGCACAAATGCAAATCTAATATGCCAACCATACTAAATGAGGGTGCTAAGCCTATCAAAATGGAAGTGCTTCCATTTTAAGATGATACAAGTATACACCAATTTCTATTCTTGAGAAACCTTGGAGTGATATTAGCATGGATTTTTTTCTTGGCTTACCGAGGACAGTAAGAGGTAATGATTCCATATTTTTTGTTGTGGATGGATTTTCCAAGATGACACATTTCATACCATATAGAAAAAATCAGATTTAGTGCATATAGAAGATATTTTCTTCAAAGAGATTGTCAGATTGCATGGATTACCAATGATTATCCTCTCTAACCGAGACAATAAGTTTTTGGGCTATTTTTGGAAGACTCTTTGGAAGAAGTTGGACACAGAGTTGGAATATAGTTCTACATTTTGTCTACAGACTGATGGACAAATAGAAGTTGTAAATAGAAGTTTGGGTAATTTGTTGAGATGCTTAGTTGGAAATAAACTGAGTAATTGGGATTGATGTTAGCACAAGAAGAGTTTCCATATAATAATTTAGTAAATAGGAGTACTGGCAAGACACCCTTTCAGATTGTTAATAGCATATAGCTGAGAGGCATATTAGACTTGATAGATATTGCTGGAGAAGAGAAGAGAAGTGTTGAAGGAGAAGAATTTGTTGAGTTTATGAAGTCATTGCATGAAGAATTGAAACATAAGTTGGAGAAAAGTAAACAGAAATACAAGGATAACGCAAATAGATCAAGAAGACATAAATAATTTTAAGTTGGAAATGAAGTGGGGGTTCATTTAAAGAAAGGCAGATTTCTTGTTGGAACATATTAAATTAAAAATAAAAAAGTTTGGGCCTTGCAAGATATTAAGGAAGTTTGATTGTGGAAATACTTATGAAGTAGAGTTACCAGAGGACATGGATATATCACCTATACTCAATATTTTAGATTTGTATGAGTATCATGAACCTGATAAAAAAGTGACAGTCCCGAGTGATTATCCTAAGAAATAAATAGAAGTTGACAAAATTTTGAAACAAAAAATTGGCAGAAGTACAAGAGGAAAGGATTACATGGAATATCTGGTAAAGTGGAAGAACGGACTGATTGAGGACTCTTCTTGGATTTTTCAATCTAATTTGAATTTAATTTAGGTTGTACCTGACTCATGATTTGGAAAATCATTTATTTTAACCCATGGTGTCTGATGCAAGAGCATCTTGGGTTCTTGGAAATCCTAGATTAACCAAAAATATGTTGTTTATTTCTCAGTAGCTTGTTGAAGATGCTCAAAAAACTGCTCAGTAACTTCTCTGGTGTGCTCAGCTGATTGTTGTTGCTTCACCGACTGCGCTCAGTTACTATTTATGGCATGGATTTACCGACTTGTCTCGGTGTTCTCAGTGGTATTATGTTTCCTATCTCACCGAGTGGGGTTTCCTTGTTGGTTCTTTGGGGCCGACATCAACATTTAATTTTATTCACATAGTTAATGTTGGATCTATCTTTGGGGAACATATGGACCTATTTTGGGGTTGTTTCTCTTTCCTCTGTTGGGTCTTTGAGGCCGACCTCTATGGGTGGATGTTGTAAAAATATATTGTTATGTTATTAGTTTATGATCATCAAAGGAAGTTAGGTTAATGTTAAGTTAGTAGCAGCTTGGAGATCTAGGATTTTTGGATCTCACATGTATGAGGTCTCTTTTGTAATACATTTCTGATTGTATTGGTTGTAACCGAGAAGACCTTACAAATTGACATGTATGAATTTTGATGAATTAAATAATATATATGCATTCCCTTCTCCCTTCTCTATGTTGTAAGCTTTCGAGTTGTGTTTTGTAAGTTGGTTTGGTAGATGGGAGTGTCTTTCACCCTGGTTATCTTACCCTCCTTGTATCAAAATTTTATATCACCGTGAAAAACCTAGAATCCACACTATATTATATCTGAAACCATTCTTAAACATACTAACAATATATACATTGAATAAAATAAATTATAGGAAATTAAAAACACGTATTGAAATGTGACTTATACTTAAATATTATATTTCATGTATATATTCATGTTAAGGGATTAATTATGACTTGATACTGAAAAAATGCATTTTTTCCATTTGGCGCACGCCATATGAAGATCTTTTTTTTTTATTAATTTGGTGCATGCTAGATATGGGACACACCATGTTAAAATCTTTGGAAACACCAAGCCTTAGGAACTGAAACAAAGGCTTGGATAACTATAATAGGTCTGAGATGTGTCAATCAGAAAACATACAAACAATTCTCATATTTCATCTCTGATCCCTATCAAGTTTGTACATTCTTCACCATAAACAAAATAAGACATCATGATATTGTAAGCTCTGTATTACCTATCTAACCATATAATTTATTTTGAAATTTGATTATGTTAAGCTTTCCATCTCTAATTTCTTCAATAAGTAGGTCTAATTTTTATCTAAAACCAGTATATACAGTATTTCATACATAGATTTTGGCTCCTTCATAAAATTTTGAAAAAAATTACATTTTTAGAAACTAGACTCATTTCTACATACCTTTAAAAATGTATTTTTTATTAGTTTCCAGCAAATTCTAGGGGAGCACGCTCAAATCTCATGTTTTTCTAGGATATTTCCACTTTGAAAATTCATAAATCATCATACGTTCATAAACAAAATTACCAAAAAATATGGGATAATCTACATGGTGTTAGCTAAATTCTCATTGGTGTGATTAAAAAAAAAAAAAAAAAAGCTGATATTTTAGAGAGAGCACACACCAAATGCTATGTTAGGTTTCTTACCAAAAAATAGGATCATTTTGTCTGCTCCCCCTTTTTGAGGCCCTTAATCTCAACCAATTTAAAAAAAAAATAGTAGTTTAGAAACTAGATTAAGAGTAATACAACTCTTTTTCTTCTCACATCTTTAAATTTTGAGTGTAACTATCTTTATTTTCTCATTGAATTTTAGAATTTGCTGATTTAAAAAAAACAAAAACAAAGTGGCAACTTATACTGCCTTTTGGTCCCCCATCACTAACCCAAAAGTTGGGGTTCCATAAAAGATTGATCAACCTTTCTAGGGAATGTGTGGATATGGTTATATTCTCAATTATTTTTAATGAAGTACCATGAGGATTCTTTGGAGCATCCAAGGGCATCAGACAAGGAGAACACTATCTGCTTACTTATTTATCATTCTTGTTGAAGTCTTTGGAAAAAATTTCTTGAACCTTGTAAGTACAAGTAGCTTTCAAGGTGTTAAGGTTTCCTCTACCATTCCCCCTTCTATCGTATAGTAGTTTTTTTTATGATTGGTAAGAAATCATAAAAAACACATCAACTATGAGAAAAGTAGTTTTATTATGATACCAATTATGCAAAGGCTTCAGAAGAACACATCAACTATGAGAAGAGTAGTATATATTGAATGCATTATATTTTTCCACTAGTATACACAAGGAAAAATATGATCTACACCATCGGTTGTCACTACACCGATAGACAGGGAACAACACTACCCGACGCCAAGGTTACCCAACAAAAACTGTTCAGTGTTATCCAATGACAAAAAGGTAAATGGAACCCGACGAGTGACATCAATGCAACCCAAAAAAATAGAAAAGAGAGGAACTTGAGGAACAAAGGGAACCCGACAAACAATTCAACAAATGAACACCGACAGACTTCAAGTTCAACCCGACGACCAAGAACCGACAGTCAGTTATATCCTGCAAAAAGTGGATCTGACTTTCCATGTCAGATAAATCATTGAAGTTGTATTTATAGCTTCTTGATTTACTTTTAAATCCATTATGTGCGGAGCAAGAAATGTATTTAATATTGTTTTAATTAGTTTTACTGATTTAAAACATGCAAACTAAAGATCAAGGTCAAGTTGTAAACCTTGGATCTAAGAGTTAACATTGTAATACGTGATTCTAGAATAGGTCAAAGAATTGTATAAATAGATGCTCAATCTATTGTAAACAGCTGTTGTTGAATGAAGATTGTAGCCACGGAGAGAATCTAGAGACCAGACAGGAGAATTCATGTAGAAGGACATAAAACAATCAAATCAGTTTCAAGAACAAGAACACAGGCTACCGACGAGCAGAGAAAAGGTATTCATCAATCAACTAAGGTGATATTGTTATTCTGAGAGCTTTTATGGATCTGTAACCAGAAATTGTAGATTGCATATAGTTAGGTCAACATTTGTACTCATTCTAACAAGTGTAGTATGCATAAGAAATCCTTTCAAGAAAGGTGGGCTTAACCATCCTATTGTAAATCTCATAACTGAGTGCACACTTAAATTCGTGTTGCTAAAGCTCTTAAAAAAGTAGATCTTAACAGGTCTCCACCTTAATACTCCTAATAAGGTAGATCATAGAAGTGATCAAATTGTAAGCCTTAACTAGGTCCCTTCCATTCTGAAGATAGTGAAGTTTTGTGGGTGCCATCCCCACCATAGTTTTTACTTCCTAACAGGAGTTTTCTACGATACCATATCTTGTGTTATGTGTTTATCATTTTCATGAATGTTTCTATGAATGTTGCAAACTATTAAATATTATGAAAGAACAATACATGCATAACAAAGAACAATAGTAATGGTTGATAATGCAGTAATGAATGATTACTAATGATGAATAGTGAAAGGTGTTAAAAATTTTAGAGTTACTGATTCACCCCTCCCCTCTCACTACTACTTCCCATTAAATTCCAATAATTGGTATCAGAGTTTCGTCTCTTCAAGGAAAAGATTAAAGGCTTAAGAGAAAAGATAATAAAATGGAGAAGTAGAAACTTTATAAGAATATTGAGAATAAAAATCTTGAGATACAGATATTTTGTGAATAGTATAAAGAAGCTAGAATCAAGATGAGAGAGTTGTTGAATGAGAGGAAAGGTATGGCTACCCAGAACAATGAAAAAGATTATCAAGAAGAAGAGATTCTAGATTTCTTCAAATCTTGAGGATCAAATACAAGTAATAAATTAGATACATCAGAAGAGAACATCACAAATCTAAAGGAGATCAATCAACATATGACAGAGAAAATAAAGATTCTACAAATTGGTCAAGAGAGCCAGATGGTAAGAATGATTGATGTGATGAGTTCTGCTAGACAACCTGAAATAGAAAGAAAACTTGCTATTGATGACAGAAGGAAGATCACAGAGAAGCTACAAGAGAAGGAGTTGGAAATTCAAAGACATGTTGAGCATCACCATGAGATCACAAATTAGATTATTCTAATGATTCAAGAAGAAAACAAAATAAATATAGAATTCATTGAAAGAGTGTAGGATATCGGTGAACTAAAAGAAGAAAATGTAAAACTAAAGCATGAGGTTAGAATTTAGCAACAACATAATGAAGTTATCAGAAAGGTTGAAGATAGAAATAAGAGAATGGATGATTTTCTTGAAGGACAACGAAGAGTCAACAAAAACAACGGTTTAGGCTTTACTAAAAATGGAGAATTGTCAAATCAAGCCAATCTAAAGATGTCTATAAAAATCCAAGACCAAGAAATCTGACATGCAAGAACTATGGAAAGCAAGGGCACACATCAAATGTATGCCAAGGTAAAATAAGAGGTATTCCTAAATCTACATCTACATTCATAGGATTCTATTATAAATGTAACAAGAAAGGACATAAGGCTTATGAATGCAAGACTAAGATAGAATAGCCAAAGAAAGAAACCTACATGGACAAATACTGTCCTACATGCAAGATGAATGGGCACACATCTGAAGAATGCTGGAAAAAGAAAAGGCAATCATGGAAGCCAAAAGGTCAAGAAACTCCTTAACAACTGAAGAGAATCGGTAATCAATAAGTATGGGATTACAATACTTGGACAAACTATATAACATGTGGTAGATATGGTCACATTGCTGCAAACTACATGAGAGCATGGACCAAAAGGTCTAGAGGCTGGTCAAACCCTGGAATGGCATGCTTACACTATCACAAAGTTGGTCATCTCAAGAAAGATTGCAAAGACTGAATGATAGAGGCAAACATATATCCCAATGGAAACACCATTGAAGATATCTGGAGGGCTAGAGATAAAATGTGGAGAAAAGCTTCAAGCAATGATGAAGCTGGACGAAGCAATGCAAATGGTGACACCCCATCCAATGGATTTGATGACATCACCACTCCCATTTGAGCTAAACAAGTAAGTATGGAACTGCACTATACCAAGTCATATTTTGCATCAGTTCCATTATACAAATTGATATATAGTCAAAATCTACATAATAAAGATGCATATTATGTTACTTATTCCAATTATGAGAAAACAACCCCATCGGTATACACATACCAAAAATCATCGGTGAACATAATGGATGAGCTTTCTACACTTACCGGAAATTATCAGTCAACACATAAAATAGTTAAGTTACCAATGTAACCCAACACCCGTCAGTAAGAAAGCAAAGTCACAAAGTTGTCACGACAGAATACCGATATCCGGAGATAAAAGCAATATTGATAACAACTATCCCAAGAATCCTCAACATCACCGATGATGATTGTGAAAGTGTTCCTGACGGACTCCATCTTTATGACCCGACAAGTCATTGGAGCATTTATTGCTGACTTAGGGCAAAATCCTATAAATAGTCGACAGAAGCACTTCATTTTGCACCCGCGATTTGAAGAGAAAGCAAAGCGATTGAAGAGTAGAAAGAAGTGTCCTTAACGTGATTCAACACATAGTAACCAGTCAATAACCATTATCACGGATCAAAGTAAGTACTGTGGGCACCAAAAAAACTCTATTTTTATTTTCAAGAAAGCCCTAATTTCAAGAAATCCCTAAAACTTGAAAAACAATGGCAACCACCTCAAGAACCGCTAAGGTCAAGAATGAAAAATGACATGTGGTTAAGTTGATTAAGAATAGCAGTTATATAGAGCCCAAATACAAGATATGCCTAGAGATCACATCGAAACCGCATGAGACTGGAGCATTTTTAAAAATTCCACCTAGGGTTGTGCTCATAGAAGACGTTAGGTCTTATATTCACTGCAAAATCACTGAGTTAGGTGATATTGGCATGGATGAAGATTATAAGAAGCTCTGTGATGCTGAAGGAAACCTGAAGGAAGAACACAAACACTTGGAGGTCAAAGGGTTAACTGATGCCCTACATTTCCCGAGGGAATTCAAGACTGACTGGATCAGGTTGGTAGTTAGCAGATTGCATGACCATAAGTTATGGTTGGATCAACCCAAACAAATCACCAAGGATGTCCTTCACACTATCATTGGTTATCCAATAACTAACAATCCTAGGGCACACAAGAATCCCTCCAAGAAAGAAGTTGAAAAACTCACAAAAGTTGAATGGGACAACAAAGGTCTAAAAGTAAACACCATCACCGACGAAGAACTAAAATTTGGTGCATGTGTAATTGGGTATAATATTTTTCAAGTGAGCAGATTGAACAACATATCTACAACATAAGTAAGCACAACTTACAAGATAGTGACCAAAGGAGTTTAGATGGATCTATGTGAGATCCCGTTAAAACAACTTGATGAGAACATGATCACAATCAGGTCTACAAAGACCAACACATGTAAGTTTGTCTCACTTATCATGTGTATCTTTTTCTATTTTCAAGAATACTTTCCTTCAGTAGGAAAATTAAAATGGGACACTACCAAAATGGTAACACAATAGATTAGTGAACTGATTAAGTCACTAGGGAACAATTTTGAATCTGTTATGTCTGCATACTTCCCTGAGTTCAAGGAAAAGAAGATGGAAAGGACTAGGATTCCTGAACAACTTGTTGAAAAATCTAAGGATGAAATATGCTTTATGGTGGATAGTGATTTCACTCATATCAAACTAGTTGTACCAATAACATCTTGGTTAGCACCATTAGGTTATGAAATAAATATAGATCAGGCTACAAGTGCAATTGATGCATTAATAACTGAGCCTATTGACAGCAAACAACCTAGGTTTGGAACCTATGAAGAGGCCAGATCAAAGATAAAATGAGGCCTAGAAATCAAGAAGACTGTAAAAAAAAAGGATAAGATGGTTAAGAATATCAAGAAGATTCTATCAATTTTAGAGGAAGAACATGAACAACCAGAGGAAACCGATGAACATGGCACCATCGGTGAGGGAAAAGAAGAATAGAAATCAGATTCTGAGGAGACTGAATCTGATACACCCCCACCTCCACCTCCTGTAAAGAAGCAGAGGAAAAGGAGTCAAACTACTGCAGCCAATACCACACCTCTTAAGAAAGGTCAAGTAAGGACCTATATGAGGAAGTAGCCAGCTAAGAGAACAAAGCAACAAACTATAAAGGAAATGCCTACAAAGAGGAGAAAAAGAATGGTCAGAATTAAAGCTGACTTAGAGGATTGTAAAGAGTATGAGCCCGATGTAGTAAAGAAGAATTAAATAAATCAAACTATTGATGAGGCAGCTGAATCCATTGCTACACATGGTACAATGACTGATAAGAAAATTAGGCAATGGGATACACTCAAACCTGATGACCAGAATAAGATACAAGAAGAAATAATCATGTCAATGGTAAAATTCAAATATGTACCAGCTGAATTCATCAATCAAATACCTAAAGAGTTGGGTAAGAAAATATCTCAACAATGGTCATATTCTCTACAGACTGAGAGAGAAGAAAGGGAGAGGGTATTGGTAACACTAATGCCTCCCAAATCTAAGATTGAAGAAATAAAAGAGATCATGAAGAAGCACTCAAGAAAATTCATAGCCAAGATAAGGGCATACAAAGTGCTAGAAAACAAATTCATAGAGCTAGATAGAATGACTGAAACTAAATGGAGACAACTCCTTGATATGCCAATAGAGTCAACAAGTCATGAGGAACAATTACTTCTCACTGACACACCTCATAGAGAGGAGGAAAAAAACAATGCAATTCCTCAGCACATTACTCTGGACAATACAGAAGACATGGGGCCAATAGATTTGGACAAAGTCATGGATAGTCTTGACATTCAAGACATCACAAATTATGACTCTGATAAAGATCCACAGAAGAAAGATGAAGTAATATTCATTACACTTAAGGATGAAAGACAACAACATGATTTGAATATAGATCAAGATATGAATTTTGCTGATGAAACATGGAAAGACACATAAGTCATGGACTTAATAGAAGCAAACCCTGCAGAGGAGATACAAAAGATGAGGATGTCACTACTCTAAAAGATCAAACCAACAAGTAGGACACCACTCTTGATACAACCCAAGCTACAACTCAGATCAACATGCCTATGTTAATGAAGGCAATCAATATATTGGAAGGTAATACTGTGTGTGTGATTTTTGTACCTGTTAAGAGAGACACAACACTTCAATAAATCATTTTATTAGTGAAAACAAGGGGTTAGCAAACATATCAATCACCAAAATTGATCTATTGCTTCCTATCTAGGAGGAGTATGAAAAATGACATAATAGCCCTCAGATTATGCATATTCCAGTGACAAATACAACCTAAGAATGGAAGATTCAAATGGAAAGTAATCTAAATATGATCAAAATCATAAGAAATATGCTTAAGAAACATGCATCCTAGTTCTAGAGATGAAGATTATAACAATACAAAGTAGAAAGAAGCTATGATGCAATATAAATCTATATGAAAATGAGTATCATAACAGTGCTTTCAATTAATCAAAATTAGGAGCATTACAACAATCAACAAAATACAAGACTCCAAAGTTAAGGGCCATTTGAGCTCAAAATCCATCCTATTTATAGAAGAAATGGAGGAAGGGGAGAAGACTCTAGAAGGGTTGTCATTAATGAGAGTGTAAGACTCATTAATGAGGAGTGTGGAAGAGAATGTGTAAGAGCCATTAATGCTTCATTTATGAAAGCATTAATGAGGTGTGGGTGAGGGTTTAAGAAGCATGGGTGAGGGTTTAGAGTCAAGCTTGATAACTTTGACTTTAGGGGGAGGGTTGAATTCCTAATCATAGATTTAGGAATGTGACAAGCTTAAGGATAGCTTAGGATTAGGATTAAGGGTTAAGGCATGTGATTAATGAGATAGAGATGGGAGGAGAGACAATGACTGGAGGCGGGATTAGCTAATTAGAGTTAATTAGCTAATTAAGAAGAATTAGCATGTGAGAAGGGGTTGGGATGAGTTTGAACTCACAGTTGGGTAGTTGAGATTGGTTAGGTTAGAGGAATATTAATGAAATGAATTGTTGTAATAACATATTCACTCAATAATAGGAATTTAATTAATCATTTAAGCTTTTGATTGCTTTGTAATAATTAATTAGGACTATAGCCAAATTGAATAAATTAGGCTAGGGGATTGATTTTGAAAGTGATGAGGTATAATTAGGATTTCATTCCCTTTAAATTAATTACCTTAGCCATGTATTGATTTGAATTGATTGAATTGAATTAATTTGATTGGATTGGCTAAAGTGATTAATGTAAATTAGTGATTAGATCACTTAGGAGATTAAATATGATTCGACTGAATTATGTCATCCGATTGAAGAGTTGTCTGAACATAATTGGGGGTATGATCACACTTAGGGAAAATAGGGTCTATGGTTAGAGTAGACCAAATCTAGGTGGTTACAAATACTGCAAAGGACACAAGCACACTCAAGGACAAGAGTGATGGAGAAGCAAAAGACACCACAAATAATACAGAGGATACAACTGCATAAAAAGTTGCAACCGATGATCAGATAGATAAGACTGCTGATCAAAATAAAGAGGAATCACAAAAGGAAAAAGGGGACACACAGACAGAAAAAGGTGAAGAAGAAAAGCAAGATGAGAAGGAGAAGAAATCAAAAGAAAAATTTGTAGAGACACCCAAGGTTGACGGAGAGACATATTCACAACACCAATAGGTGCCATCCGAGCAGAAAACACAAGAATCATCTTCCTCAAAGCCTTCACCAAGCACTTCAGAGAGAACAAATGAACTAGCTATGGTAGTTCATACATTTGCATCCCAAAAAGTCTCAAAGAAGAAGAAGAACAAGCATAAGAATCCAGTAACACTGGATGAAATCATTGAGATTCCAGTTTGTGATCCAAGGACATTGAATCCAACTGCATTGACCAAATATGCAAGACTCTATGAAAGAAAGGCCATTCAAGACAAACTAAAGAGAATAAAAAGACGCCAAGGTACTAGAAGTAGTGAGAGGAATACCTCAAAAGATTGTACCTGATATAGATATTGATCATACCACCCCAATGCTCAACTAATTGGTGGTACTCACAGATGCAATAAAATCTCAGAACATAGATGCTGAGAAGGTCATGGAAGAGAGACTTGAACAAAAGTATGAGTTCAAGCTAGCCGAGAAGATAAGTGGGAAGTGGCATTGAAAATGGTTAAGCTATCTGAATTGGTAAGCACACTTTCTCCAATTATCTCAGAAGCTATTACCTTGATATAGAAATTGTGTACATTAGATCAACTAACTCAAGAGTATACCAACAAGATAGCACAAATTGATGTTGATCTTAAGTCAAGTGCACAAAGTCTCACAAATAATGAAGAAGCAATAAAACTGCACAATGAGCAAATTAAACAGGCTCGAAAATTGAGACATGACATATAGATTACAAAAATGAAGTACAAAGATGAGGTAAATGAGCTCCAAGCTCAGGTCTTACCGACACTTTCACTTCTACAACAACATGTGATAGAGGTAAATACATTAATTGCCACCACAGAAATGTCTGTCCTAGAAGGCATGTATGATATGCATGCAAGGCTAGAGTTACAACACATGGCACTAGAACAACTGAAATAAAAATGGGAGAAAATTCTCAAAGATATCAAGACAATCCATTCCCATATACTTGACACATTGTAATTTGCACATTGTTGTCACAATTTTGGCACATTATAAGTTGTACATTTTTTCATAAGTATCAAAGAAGGGGGACATTGATATGTTCACTCACCTTAGTTAAAAGGGAGAAATAATATGTATAGTAATAGAAAAGGGAAATAAAATAAGGAAATAATATGTACATACAGAGCAACAAGCAGAGAATGTATAGTATACATGTACATATACTTAAACTATACTTATGCATACAGTTAGGGGGAATCATATAATGACAATGATATAAACATGGTGTACATACTAATGTGAAAGGGGGAGTGGTGCAGAGCACCCTAGGGTTTCTCGCTCCAAGCCCTAGTAATTATAAGAGTGATCAGGGAGTAGATCACGGTTAAGCAATCAATCATTTTTCCTAAACCCTAACAACCATTAACTCCTAGCGCAAGAGCGGGCCAGTGACATAATGGCTTATCGCACAGTCGGCAGATGCTCAACGGTTAACATGAAACAGTTGTGATTACGTGACAATGGCTTATCACACAGTTGGTAGATGCTCAGCAGTTAACATGAAACAATTGCGATTACATGACAATGGCTTATCGTACAGTCGGTAGATGCTCAGCGGTTAACATGAAATAGCTTGCGATGAAGCGACAATGGTTATCACAAAGTCAGAAGATGCTCAGTGGTTGGGATGAAATAGCTTGCGATGAAGTGACAATGGTTATCACAAAATCAGTAGATGCACAGCGGTTAGCAGGAAACGGTTGGTGATGACGTGACAAGGCTTATCGCACAGTTGACAGATGATCGACGGTTAGCAGGAAACAGTTTGCGATGACGCGATAATGCTTGTCGCACAGTCGATAGATGATCGGCGATTAAGTGAAGAAGTGCTACGACAATGAGATGACCGTGTGTCACGTGATCACAGGATAACAGGTGGTTAAGTTACCAAGTGTTGCGGTGACGCGACAATAGTGTGTCGCAAGATCAAAGGATAACAGGCAGTTAAGTTACCAAGTGTTGCGGTGACGCGACAATAGTGTGTCGCAAGATCACAGGATAATAGGTGGTTAAGTTACCAAGTGTTGCGGTGACGTGACAACAGTGTGTCGCAAGGTCATAGGATAACAGGCAGTTAAGTTACTTAGTGTTGCGATAATGCGACAACAACGTAGCGCAAGATCTACATGAATGGCTATTAAGTCTTGTGACAGTGCGACTAACATTCAAAGTATGGGTTGACTTGTCAAAAATGCAGAAGGAAGTGGAAAAGTTAGTGACACGGAGGAAAATGAGGTCCACGTTGACAACCATGCCGAGGAAGATCTTGATGACAGTTACAGGAGGAAGATGAAGAGCCGAGGCAGTTAGAATCCTCAGGCGGGAAGGTAACCTAGAAACTGTTACGAATCAAGAACAGGCCGAGTTATAAAATGGAGGAAAGAACCATTTTAGGGAGGTTGGAGAAATTAGAGACTGAGTAGACTAGCACTAAAGATTTCAGTTTACATTGTAATTTTTAGATTTTCAATAAAGAATAGTTTCCTGTGTGTGTTCTGTGTGTGTGCTTCTATTGTATACAGACTTCTGTAGAGTAGGATTTTGAATTTAGTTAAGTACCATGGATGCTTTTTGACTCTTATAATCCATCCTATAGAGTGTGACCGTCAAGAAGCATCCCTCATATATTTTTATTCTATTTTTGTGTTTGGGATTGAGAAGAGGCTAGTCAGAATTATAGACAAGTCCTATGCGAGCTAAATGGTCCGGCTAGAGAACTTGTAGGAGAGAGAGATAGAAGGAGAAAGGTGCATGACTGACTTTATTCAGTCATGGAGAGAAAGATAAGGTAAGGAGTGAACATTTCGGTGGGTAGGAAACCTAGGAGAGAGGGAGCATAGAAATCCTTCTAGTTAGGGTCTATGAGTAACCCTAAGAGACTCAAGTGTGAGTCTAGAAGATCTTGAAGTGAATAGGGTCCAAAGTGAGATTCCTAAGAAAGAGTAGGAGTCTAGGAGAGAAAGGTGACCTCCCCATCAGATTGGTATCAGAGCTAAGTTAAAGATTTGGGTTTGAAATTCGTAGATGTTTCAAAGTACTGAGGAATTAGTAGGAGAATCAGCCATGGTGACAAATGTAGAGTTGGCTAAAGAGGTGAATGAGCAGAAGGAGAAAAATAGACTCCTTGAGGAAACTCTAGAGTTAATGAGAAAACAACTAGAGGATATCGCTGATAAAGTAACTGGAGAAGCAGAGAGTTCCAGTAAAGGAAAATTTGTTGCAGTGGAGGATGTTATACCAGAACCAGACCCTCATATGAAAGAAGAACCATTCTTGAAGGCTATCAAGGCACTAAGTGGAAAGGCATTGGAAGGAGTACCAGTACTTTCTGGAAAAATGGATTCTGAACTGGTAATGGAATGGATTGAAGGAATGGAGAATTATTTTGATTGTGAAGGAGTGACTAAAGCACATAAAGTGAAAGTTTCTAAGTCTAGATTGAGAGGAGCAGCCTTAACTTGGTGGAAGTTCATCCAAGAAGAAAGAGAAGGTAAAAATCCTATTGCAAATTGGTAGGCTATGGTGTTAAAAATTAAGGAGAATTATCTCCCTGAAGACTATGAGATTCAGCTTCATAGGAAGAGGCAGAGTTTGAGACAGAAAGATTTGGATGTGGTTGCATATACTAAAGAATTTCATAAACTATGTTTGAGATCAAGAGTACAAGAAGAAGAAGCAGTAAAAGTTGCTCGGTATATGGGTGGTTTGAGAGCAAACATTCAAGAAGAGATAAGTTTGTGGGCACCAACTACGGTGCAAAAATGTTTTCAGTTGGTGCTGAAGGTAGAAGAAAAGAATAAGAGAAGGCAAGAATCTAACCCTAACAACAAAGGCAGAGGCAGAGGATTTCACAGAGGTGGATATAAAGGTAGAGATAATGAGTCCAAGACTCAAGAAGATGCAAAACCAATGGAGAAGAACCATCACAATAATGATAACAGAGGAGGCTACCAGAGAGGTAGAAATTCTAATCATGGAGGCAGAGGAAGGCATAGTCATGGTGGTAGAGGATCACACTTTTCTACCATGAAGTGTTATAATTGTGGAAATTTGGGGCATCCTGCTTATAGGTGTCCAGAGAAGCCTTCATCATCACAAGGAGAAAGGAGAAATACTTATGTCCA
>MU228326.1:1572163-1611527 GCA_018584345.1 Thuja plicata
TGGATTGAATAAGACTCTGGAATTAGTAAATAGATACTATTACTGGCCGAAGATGCAGAAGGATGTAAGGAGATATGTAGAGCAATGCACAGTTTGTTAGAAGGCAAAGGGGACCTCTACAAATGCTAGTTTGTATCAACCACTACCCATACTAGATAGGCCTTGGGAATTTTTGAGTATGGATTTTATTGTGGGGTTACCTAGGACAAAGAATGGTTATGATAGCATTTTTGTTGTAGTAGACAGGTTCAGAAAAATGAGTCATTTTATACCTTGAAAGACCACTAATGATGCCAGTCATATTGCTCACTTATTTTTCAAGGAAATAGTTAGAATTCATAGTTTTCCAGTAAGCATAGTGTTTGACAGAGATGTCAAATTCATGGATCATTTTTGGAAGACCTTATGGAGAAGATTGGGAACTAATTTGTCCCACAGTTCTGCCTACCATCCTCAAACAGATGGTCAGACAGAAGTTATCAATAGAGTGCTGGGAAACTTGCTTGGATTCTTAACAAAGGAGTATGGACAAGCCTGAGATCAAGTGTTACCACAGGCAGAATTTTCTTATAATGATAGTGTTAACAGGACTACAGGGAAAATCCCATTTCAGATTGTATATGGGATGCATCCACGTGGAGTTTTTGAACTCGGAGAGTTAAAAGGACAGGAAGTGATAAGTGGACATGCTAATGACTTTGCACAGTCTATCAAGGAGATACATGATCAGGTGAAGAGGAATCTGATTGAGTCAAATCAGAGATTAAAAGAGAAGGTAGATGAAGGAAGGAGAGAAGTTCAATTTCAAATTGGAGATCTGGTAATGGTACATCTAAACAAAGCTAGATTACAGAAGGGGATCCCTACTAAGCTGCAGATGAGGAGAATAGGTCCCTGCAAGATATTGGAGAAATATGGGCATAATGCCTATAAAATTGATTTACCTAACGATTTGGAGATGTCACCTATTTTTAATGTGTAGGATCTTATTCCATACAGAGGACCAGTGATACCTGAGATTACTCAAAAGATGGAAGTAGGAAAAGATGTTCAAGATATACGGGTGAAAACTAAGTCCAAGTTGCAAGCAGAGAAAATCCTGGATTCACGAGTTCAGAAGACAAATCGACGAAGGGTATACCGAGAATACCTTGTCAAATGGTTAGGGTTACCAGAAGTAGAAGCGACATGGATGGATGAAGAAGACTGCAGGAAACAAGGAATTAGTTCGGCATTGTTGCCGACTAATTCAACCTAATTTTTCCTTCTCAGAGGGGGGAGTATGGTGCAGAGCACCCTAGGGTTTCTCGCTCCAAGCCCTAGTAATTATCAGAGTGATCAGGGAGTAGATCACGGTTAAGAAATCAGTCATTTTTCCTAAACCCTAACAGCCATTAACTCCTAGCGCAAGAGTGGGCCAGTGACATAATGGCTTATCGCACAGTCAGCAGATGCTTAGCGGTTAACATGAAATAGTTGCGATTACACGACAATGGATTATCGCACAGTCGACAGATGCTCAGCAGTTAACATGAAACAATTGTTATTACACGACAATGGCTTATCACACAGTTGGCAGATGCTCAGCGGTTAACATGAAACAGCTTGCGATGAAGCAACAATGGTTATTGCAAAGTCGGCAGATGCTCAGCGGTTGGGATGAAACAGCTTGTGATGAAGCGACAATGGTTATCGCAAAATCAGTAGATGCATAGTGGTTAGCGGGAAATAGTTGGTGTTGATGTGACAAGGCTTATCACACAGTCGGTAGATGATCGGCGGTTAGCAGGAAAGAGTTTGCGATGACGCGACAATGTTTGTCACAGAGTCGGAAGATGATCGGCGATTAAGTGAAGAAGTATTGCGACAATGAGATGACCGTGTGTTGCATGATCACAAGATCATAGGTGGTTAAGTTACCAAGTGTTGCGGTGACGCGACAATAGTGTGTCGCAAGATCGCAGGATAACAGGCGGTTAAGTTACCAAGTGTTGCGGTGACGCGACAATAGTGTGTCGCAAGATCGTAGGATAACAGGCGGTTAAGTTACCAAGTGTTGCGGTGATGCGACAACAGTGTGTCACAAGGTCACAAGATAACAGGCAGTTAAGTTACTCAGTGTTGCGATAACGCAACAACAACGTAGCGCAAGATCTGCATGAATGGCTATTAAGTCTCGTGACAGTACGACTAACATTCAAAGTATGGGTTGACTTTTCAACAACACAGAAGGAAGTGGAAAAGTCAGTGACATGAAGGAAAATGAGGCCCACATCGACAACCATGTTGAGGAAGATCTTGATGATAGTTACAGGAGGAAGATGAAGAGCCGAGGCAGTTAGAATCCTCAAGCGGGCAGGTAACCTAGAAACGGTTACGAATCAAGAACATGCCGAGTTATAAAATGGAGGAAAGAACCATTTTAGGGAGGTTGGAGAAATTAGAGACTGAGCAGACTAGCACAAAAGATTTCAGTTTACATTTTAATTTTCAGATTTTCAATAAAGAATAGTTTCCTGTGTGTGTTCTGTGTGTGTGCTTCTGTTGTATACAGACTTCTGTAGAGTAGGATTTTGAATTTAGTTAAGTACCATGGATGATTTTTGACTCTTATAATCCATCCTATGGAGTGTGACCATCAAGAAGCATCCCTCATGTATTTTTATTCTATTTTTGTGTTTGGAATTGAGAAGAGGTTAGTCAGAATTGTAGACAAGTCCTAGGCGAGCTAAATGGTCCGGCTAGAGAACTTGTAGGAGAGAGAGATAGAAGGAGAAAGGTGCATGACTGACTTTATTCAGTCATGGAGAGAAAGATAAGGTAAGGAGTGAACATTTCGGTGGGTAGCAAAACCTAGGAGAGAGGGAGCATAGAAATCCTTCTAGTTAGGGTCTGTGAGTAACCCTAAGAGACTCAAGTGTGAGTCTAGAGGATCCTAAAGTGAATAGGGTCCAAAGTGAGATTCCTAAGAAAGAGTAGGAGTCTAGGAGAGAAAGGTGACGTCCCCATTAGGGAGATTGAAGGCATCATATTTTTTCATTAGTATACACAAGGAAAAATATGATCTGCACCATCACTTTTCACTACACCGAAAGACAAGGAAAATCACTACCCAACACCAAGGTTACCTGACAAACACTATTCAGTGTTATCCAATGAAAAAAAGGTAAATGGAACCTGACGAGTAATATCAGTGCAACCTGACGAAAAAACAAAGAGAGGAACACGATGAACAAAGGGAAACTAATGAACAATTCAACAAAGGAACACTAATAGACTTCAAGTTCTACCCGACGACCAAGAACTGACAGTTAGTTACATCCCACAAAAACTAGATCTGACTTTCCACATCAGATAAATCACTGAAGTTGTATTTATAGCTTCTTGATTTACTTTTAAATCCATTATGTGTGGAGGACGAAATGTATTTAATATTGTTTTAATTAGTTTTATTGATTTAAAACATGCAAACTAAAGATCAAGGTCAAGTTGTAAACCTTGGATCTAAGAGTTAACATTGTAATGCGTGATTCTAGAATAGGTCAAAGAATTGTATAAATAGATGCTCAATCTATTATAAATAGTTTTTTTTCAATGAAGATTGTAGCCACGGAGAGCATCTAGAGACCAGATAAGAGAATTCATGCAGAAGGGAAGAAAAGAATCAAATCAGTTTCAAGAACAAGAACATAGACTACCAATGAGCAGAGAAAAGGTATTCATCAATCACTTAAGGTGATATTGTTATTCTGAGAGCTGTTATTAATCTGTACTCATTCTAACAAGTGTAGTATGCATAAGAAATCCTTTCAAGAAAGGTGGGCTTAACCATCCTATTGTAAATCTCATAACTGAGTGCACACTTAAATCAGTGTTGCTAAAGCTCTTAACAGAGTAGATCTTAATAGGTCTGCACCTTAATACTCCTAATAGGGTAGATCATCAAAAGTGATCAAATTGTAAGCCTTAACCGGCTCCCTTCCATTCTTCTGATAGTGAAGTTTTATGGGTGCCATCCCCACTGCATTTTTTACTTCCTAATAGGAGTTTTATGCGATACCATATCTTGTGTTATGTGTTTATCATTTTCATGAATGTTGCAAACTATTAAAGATTATGAATGAACAATACATGCATAAGAAAGAACAACAATAATGGTCGGTAATGTAGTAATGAATGATTACTAATGATGAATAGTGAAAGGTGTTAAAACTTTTAGAGGTACTGATTCACCCCTCCCCTCTCAGTACTACTTCCCATTAAATTCCAACATATATATTTTCAACATTAAATATGACTTGTAGGATGAAATTAAAGCCATTTTCGGATGTCAAAGCAGCGTTCTCCCTAGAAGATACCTTGGCCTTCCTCTTACTATCAAATATGTGACCTAGACTTTTTGGAATAGAATTTTGTCTAAATAATAAAAAATATACTAGATAGGTGGAAGAATTCATTTTTTTTTAGTGTAGGGAAGGTCTAGCCTCTTGCATCCTCACTTCAAGGTATCCCAATATTACCAGTTTATGGCTGAAAAACTTTAAAGAATTCAAAGGACATTTCTTTGGACAAACATGTAAGAATAAAAGAGAATTGCTCTAGTGAATTGGGATACTATTTGTAACCAAAGAGTCATGGAGAATTGAGAATTAGAAAACTAAACCTTATTAATAAAGCCCTTATAAGAAAAATGAGGTGGAAACTAGTGCTTCACAACTTTGACTAGTGTAAAATCATGAGTGGAAAGTACCTCAACTTTGAAAATTTCTATAAAATCCTCTCTACCCCTATTTATCTAAGTGAATCTAAAATATAGAATAATGTCCTTAAGTGTAGAAACCTTACTCAACATGGACTAAACTGGAAGGTTGGAAATGGAAGGCTAATCCTAACTAGCATGGATGTCTAGATTGGGAACATTCCTTTGGCTTGTAAGTAGAACTATATAAGTATTTATGATTTTTCTATGATATTTTTTGGTACCCATTCTATTGACTATATATCTACTTTAAAGTGATGGAAGGATCTTGCTCAAAATTGTGAGAACCAGCTTAATTTGTTACAAAAGGCTACAAAATTTCAATGGAAAATAAGGAAGGCCATAATTTCATTATTTCCAAGGGAGGACAAGTTTATCTAGAGAAAACATGAGAAGGGGGGATTTCTATTTAAATCGGCTTACAATCTGCCGATGAAAAATGGTAACTCCCTAAGTTTCTAGAGACAGATATGGAATCTACAATTGATTCCCAAAATAAACTTATTTTCATGGATGGCCATGCACAATAAAATCCTAACTCAAGATAACTTGATTAAAAGGGGATTCCAATTACTTAAAAAATATGTTCTCTATAAGTAGGATGAATAATATATTCCTCATATTCTTCTTCATTGTTAATTTTCTCACGAATTATGGAAAAAAAAGTGCTAATGAAACTTGAAATATCATGGGTTAGTAATAGTACCATTA
This sequence comes from Thuja plicata, assembly GCA_018584345.1. Taxonomy (NCBI): domain Eukaryota; kingdom Viridiplantae; phylum Streptophyta; class Pinopsida; order Cupressales; family Cupressaceae; genus Thuja; species Thuja plicata. The sequence goes on from MU228326.1 coordinate 1,577,634, forward strand.
AATTGTCTTTGAATAGATTGAATTTAATTTTAACTCTATTGTTAGATAGCTTTGGAGGTAGATCCCGCCACCTTGGCTAGATCCTATGGAGAGAAAGGGACAACAAAATATTTAGGGATATGGAAAACTCAATAGAGGATTATTTTAGAACTCTCTATAAAATTGTGAAGGATAGTCTATCGGTCACTACTTGGAATTTCCCTTCCTACCCCTCCACTTCCTTTTATAATAATATGGAAATAATATTCTACTTACCTAATTATTTTATCCAGTTTGATAGCCCCAAAAGATTAGCAAGAAGAAGCACTTGGTGGAAACCACTAAACCTAGGTTGGTACAAGCTAAAATCTGATGCAGCTACAAGAAGGGAAAATGTTTCTATGGGTGGTCTTATTAGATCATCTAGTGGGGACTTGATTTTTGTCTTTATTTGTAACTTGAATGGTTATACTAATTACCAGGTGGAGGAAACGTCCCTATTATTGAGAATTATTTTTTTCTCTTTCACTTGGTATTAAGGCTTTAGCTATAGAATGGGACTTGAAGCTTATAGTGGAAGATACTAAAGTACTAATAAAAACCCATTTGTCCATAGAGGGAATTATAGGGTATATTAATAAACTACTACTTCGCATGGATTTTTTTGTTATTGACCATTCCTACACAAAGAGTAATAGTGTTATTGACATATTGGCAACTATGGGTATTGAAATGGAAGGCATTATATGTTGTCAGAATATTGATTGTATTCATCCACATGGGAGAACTCTCCTAGAGGGAGAGATTAAATAAAAATTTGATAAGAATATAAATTTGAAAAATTTGGCTTTGGTGTACCTCATTTTACATTACTTTGGTTTTGAATGGACACAATTTTAATTTAATTTTAAAAAAATAGCTCGGGGGGAAAGTGCATCATTGATATTAATTTAAAACAAATGATAAGGCAAAAAGAGATTCAAAGGCGGTACACTTATGTGAAGCGGTCCCCATGTGGCATGTTGAGGTGGCACCATTGGGATGATAGGTGTCATGTGACTATTTTCCAGGATGCCCTAATGATGATATGGCGTTATAATGACACAAAAATGAAAAAAAAAATGGAAGCATGTTAATATGGGAAAGTTAGTGAAATATTTTGAAATCTAAACCCCATTTATTACTTGTAAACGAAGGTATTTTCTGCACAAGTTGGCTTTCATGAAACAAACAAGGAATAATAAGGACGAAGCTGGAACACATATTAATAATTGCAATATTTTTATCTGGTTATTTATGACACTTCAATTTTCACTGATAACTATGGTAATTATAAAATTTGTGTAGGTATAATTGCTACTATTGTTGATGTTGACATAATGGGTGGGGATATGGTTTGAATTGAGACAAGAGAGTATGAAGAATTCAAAAATGATGCCACAGTCTAGCATATTTTATATGAAGGAGGAGTTTCACAATTTATTGAAAGTACCAATTACTATGATGAGGGAATCTCCATGGAGTTTTCTACCTCATGGGAGGACAGGACAACACTGGGAAAAAATTCATTTGAAGTGAATGAAGAATTGATTGTGGAAGATATGGGGCTTTCAACCATGAGTAGGAAATGAAAGTAGAAAATTCATGTTTCAAAAAACAACCTCAACCAGTTATTTAGGGGAAATGAAAGTTGTGTAGAGATACATGGGGGTTTTGAAAGAAATAAACCATTATCCCCATGGAACTAGGTGTGCTTTATGATCAAGAAATACTTCACTCTAGAAGGAAGGTTTAGAGTATATTGTTTTTACCATATGCCTCTTCTTAACCATTTTAGAAAGACTAGTCTTGTTTCCTTTCTTTTTATTCTCCTTAATTTCTTGGAGTGTTTAATGAGAGAAGTGGTTGAGAATGCTAAGAGCCCAGGGAGAAAACCCATCCTACTCCATCAAGGTCTTATCTATTGACTCTACAATTTCCACATTGATTTGTGTCCACCCAAACAAATAATTTTTCATGAATCTCTAAAATATGATACCCATCCCTCAATCAAAATTATTGATACCCATGGTCATAGAAAGAAAAAATATATTAGATATCTAGGATCTATCAAAATTTCCTCTGGACTTGGGACTCCTGAAACCCCCATACCTTTTGTAACTAAGAACAAGACTGGAGACCTCAAATGTAAAGCCTTTCTTCCTAGCAAGGAAAAAGGGGAAAAAAATGCCCCCTCAGCTAAAAAATAATAAAAATGACAATTCAAAATATTGTTAGTGAGGAGGAGGAGGAAGTGGGGGAATAAAATAGTAATAATGAAAGTACTTGTAGTAGGGCACATAGATTGGCTACCCGCTCTATTAAGACAGAAAAAATGAGAAACCTAGTAGAATATGATACTAAGGAAGACGAGGAAATGGGAAGAGAGGATATTGAGGAGGAAAGAAAAAGTAAGGAAAAAGATAAAGGAGGGGAGAAGGAAGTGGAGAGGCAAATCTCTCAGACTTAAAATAACTCTACTCACATTTTAGAGAGTATACAAATAGGCCAATTGATCTCACAAATGGTATGGTGCCAAAAGAAGGGGAAACAAACAAAACAAGAACATAGGGGACTTGTGAAACTCGACAAGATATCACTTGTTTTAAATGCATCAGCACTACTAATGAGTTGGAAAAGGTTAAATTTAAGGTCACTAAACTTCAAAGGAAACTTTAGAGTATTTCTAGGTCTATCTTGAGGGTTGTGCATAGTTCAACCACCTCCATATGCCTTCTACAAAAAAATATCATGGGAAAGGATTAAAATGATAAAGGAAATTACAAGTAACTATTCAAGTTCTTCACTAAATATTTGTCCAATGTTGTCCACCAAATTGGCTGCAAATTCAAGGATTTTCACTAAGGATAAATTTCCTCATTTTTTTATCTGTTAATGTTGGTTATGGCCATAGGTGGCCCTATGTTAATAATTTTAATGTCTTAGATATTTTTAATGGCCTTGATACTTTTAATATTTAGATATTGTTAATGCTATGTATGGCCCTAGGTGGCCTTATGATAAGAATTTAGTTAGATTTGATATCTCATTAGGCAAGGGTTCCAGAGGTAAAAATTTCTTATTGATGATGTTGTTGATGGTTAATTTTTCTTGTTATTAGGTTGTTTATTAATAAAAATAGGTTTTAGAGGGTTCCTGAAACCCACTTACAAAGAAAAAGATTGGAAAGTTTTCCCAGACAAAAAAACAACAGAACAAAAAACAAAATAGGCCAACACCAGGGCCGCAGCAAATAACATACTAAACAGCTAAAATGGAAAATAGAACATAGGGATGGCCAAAAAAGCCAGGAAAACTCTCAGGAGATGTTCCCAAGAAGGCTATCCACTTTGGACTCAAGGACCTCCATCTTGGCCACATATTCCTTTATCTTCTAGAGATCAGTTAGACTTTCATTCTCTCCCTTCTTCTTAGAAATTGCTCTAGTCCTTTTTCTAGGTCCCTCATCAGGCTTCTGCTCAAGTGTTCCACACTAGTTTTAGCCACGTCTGTTCCCTCAATTTTTTCTTCAATTTTTTTCAATTAGGATCTTGATATTCTCATTGGAGGCTTCCAAGATGTTGAATCTCTACTCTACAATGTTTTTAAGGGTCGCCTAGAACCGAATCATTTTTTCCTCCACCTTAATAACCCTGGTGTTAAGACTCTTATGGTCTTCAGTAGTACCATCACTGTTGGTATTATTTTTCTCTTTAGCTCTATTCTTGACTTCCCCCACATCATGGTATAACCACTTGATAGACCTGTAGTTTTCCAGCATACTTTTTTTGGCATTGTTGAGAAGGTCAAGCTCCATTTCCCTCGAATTCTCATTGAGAACCACCATTGCTGAGTCAATCAGCTCCTCCAGTTTTATCCTACCATCCTCTCCTTCAATAACTTTGGGATTAATGACCTCCCTGGTTATCCACATTTTGGCAGTCTTAACATCAAAGTTGCACCAAACTATTTCCTCTGCTACGTAGAAAATAGCCACATAAATTGTTGTCCTGCTCCTTCTCTTTCACCGAGATGTGGGGCTCAAAAAACTTGGGAGAAGGGTTTTCCTGGTTAGTACCATCCTGCTCATCCTGGAGTTTGACATTTTCCTTGTCACTAGAGCCAGGGGTAATTCTGTGAATCTGGTCCTCGGGAGTCTTCTAGCTAGTGTTATCTTCCCTTTTCATGCTCTATCTATTATGGTACTTCACAATAGTGGTCTCCCTTTTCTTTTTTTTCTTTTTTCGCTGGAAATCTCTTCATCATGATTGTTAGGAAAAAGGTGTCTCAACCTTGGATAATTCCTATTCTTATTATTTTTTTTGTAAAATGTATTTCTTGCAAAAAATGTAATTAAGTGTGAGTGTACATGTCTAGTTGGCATGTTGATGTGTCGGCATCTTGAATTATGTGTAAGGAGATCATGGCTAAAATAGTTATGACAGATTCCTATGACACGTAAGAGCTATTTCTAGAAGATTCAATGATGGGTGAAGACATGTGGAAACTGATAAAGTTGAGTACTGTACACTCTTCTGCAATCGTAAAACCCTAATACGGCTATCTTTGGAAGTTTCCCTAAAAAGGAAAGCGCATGATATAAGCATTTTTTAGGTTTGCAGACTGGGATAGGAAAAGAGTGTATTGTTGGTATGATCTGGTGCTACTGGATTTGTCTTTGAGTGTTGATTCTCCTGAAAGAACTTGCATTGCAAGTGTGTTGTAACCGTTGTGTTGAAGATAATACATTATGCAGGTTTTGGAGTGCTGGGGTTTTTTACCGAAAGGTTTTCCCCAGGGTAAATCATTGTGTCATTCTCTATTTTCTGTATGCATGGTATATGGCTGCAATATCATTGTTAAAGTAGTTAACAAATCTGAAATTGTAAGGATTTAAAAGAATTTGCACAATACTTTCCTCTAGAGATTAGTGTAGGAAGCTGTTTCCGCACCTAAGTTTCCTTACAATGATCATTTTTCATCCCTTCCTCATTATCGTTATACTCCTCCTCATAAGAGTTCACAGTTGTCATATGTTTCTTGGAAGGGGTCACAACTTTCTCTTTTTTTATAATATGAGTACTAGTCAAACACTTCTTAGTGGAGGAGCCCAAAGTCTTCTTCTTAATGTCAACATCTTCTTGGCCCTCAAAGTGTAAACCCTCACTGTCTTCAGTCTTCGAGGGGACATAATCAGAGCTAGAGACATCCATTTTGTTCTTTGTATCAGTGATCTCCTTCCCCAAAATTTGGGCTTTAAAGTACTCATAAATGAGAAGTAAAAGCCCCTCATGTAGGGAAGGATTTGTGATAGCCTTATCCCTATACCCATTAATATTTTCATTGATGGAATTATATAAATAAAATGAGATAGAAACCTACATACCATGTTTGAAGTGGTTCATGAGAACGAAGTGATATGTTATAATCCTATCAAACCTGGTGTTCAGCATGATATAAGAGATGATAGCCTTTAGGATGAATCTCCACAACATTTTGATGCCTTCTGAAAGGTTATTATAGGTCCCAACTTTGATGAGATCTTTTTTCTCTTCCTCATTCCTCACAAAATCGCTTATCACAGAGTCTAAAATTGTGCGATCTCTATAAAATTTCTTACCCACAATGGGGATGCAAGTAACATTGGAGATGACCTCCTTAGTGACCATGAATTTTCTCCCGTCAATCACCACGCTACCCTCATCCCAGCTTTTCACAAACATTTTAGGCACCGACAACTTCCCACTATGAATTCTTTCAATAAAGGTAGAGATACCTCCTTGTTGTAGAAAATTCTAGACATTAGTCTGTCTCCTCCATTTCTCACTACCTTTAGAGGGATCCCTTCTGTGTCTTTCTCCTCCCAATTTAGGATAATAGGTCAGAATCATGTTCTGGTGTTTCAGCTTGAAGCTTCTCAGACAATTTCTCATCGAAATGTTTCAGATAATTCTTTTGATATGCCTTAAAAGGTAAGTTTTAACTTTGTGATTCAGCACCCAGAAAGCGTGCGAATGGGACTTGGAATAATTATCCTTCCTGTCAATCCTGTACTTACCATTTATGGGAAATCTGTTGCAAAATGCAGCATTAAATTTCATGATTAATGATTTTAATTCCCTCATTTCCCAGGATTCTATCGTAATTGACTAAATCCTTCACTTGACGTGGGAGGTCTCCTCTATGAATCCATTTGATCTAAATTTCACTTTTCATAGCCAAGTTGGCGCACCAGTCAGCAACCTGGTTGGCTTCCCTGTACACGTGGGATATGTGTATCTTCTCAAAGGTATTTAAGAGATTGTGTATTTCCTCTATCATGTTGGCAATAGTCCATGATGGTGGGTGTAATTTTTTAAGGCAGTTAATAATGTTGCTAGAGTCACCTTCTAGCCAGAGGTTTATTGTTAGTAGGTTGTTAATGTGTTGCTACTCTTAATGTTGTTTACACCCTTTGGGAAATTGTTTATAGGAACATCACCCTTGTTTTATTGCTTATTAATATCAAAGACAATGCCAAATATTAAAATTAAATAAATATTAGACTAAATAATATTTAGATAAATAATGTATAGATATTAAATAAAGTCCCCATTGATCTTGGGTTCGACTCTGAAAACCAAGCTTACCCAGTGCACATGGTTTTTGGGCTATTGTGTGCATCCTTAGAGGACTACTCTTGTCTCATCTCACCACTTCCTCAACCCTAACTTGGAAATCTTTAAGACCAAGGTAAGATAGGTTGGGCATTAGGCTAAGTCGTGAGGATACCTCTAAGTTAAACAAAAGATATTAAATAAAGTATTTAAGTAATAACGTTTAAAATAATGTTATATTCATTTACTTAGCTGATTATATTTAATATTATATTTTACAATACATGATATTAAAATTTCATATTATTGAATAAATATTAAACTAAACATTATTCAAATAAATATATTACCTTATATACCTAAAATTTATTATGTAAGTGTACATATACACATAATTATTATATTTATTTGAAATAGATATTAAAGTAATATTTTAAAATCATTAATATTTTCTATATATTTATACATAAAATAAATTATAAATTTATTAATACATTTCTTAAATTCATTTTAATGTCAATCTATAAATTTCTATTTTCTTTATAAAGATCTAATTTAGGCTCTACAAAAAAATGCATATAGAAACATTTTTTAATATAGTTTAAATAGTTTTAATATTTATATTTAAAATAAAAAGAAATAAATATGATTTGTCAATAATAATTTATTATAGTAAAATAGAATATTTCTTCCCTTAAAAATCTAAACTAATTTATTGAGAAATATTTTTTAAAGAAAGATTGTAAAATAAATTAAATATTTCAAGAAACAAGATAAGGAGAAAGAAAGAGAAACATTGATCATTTTTCCTTGTGCTCTCTTATTGCTCATCCCGATGATGGATCACGAAGTGTGATTCGAAACATCGATGTAAAGTTTTTAAAAAAAAATACAACACAATCAAATCGAGAAACTCTTAATAGTTATTATCATGGATTGTGGAAATCTCTTCTCTTTGATATACAAGAGAGAGTTATAAATGTCTCAATCATAAATCATTATATAACATGAGATAAAACTTTATCAAGACAACTAAGATTTCTATAGAATTCTTAAGACTAAAAACATGATTAAGGTAACATAAAAATGTATTTCACCAAGGCAATTAAGATTTCTAGAAGATCCTTGCCATTTTAAGTAGATTTTTCATGTGACACTTGCTTCCTAAATTGAAGGGTTCCCTTTCCAAGGTTGAATATCTCCCATAGTAAAATTGTCACCAATCTTCCAAAGAACTTTTCAAGTCTCTATAGATATTTTTAAAAGACTTTTTAAACAATAAAATATAAGCTTCATTCATAGGTTATCCATAAATAGGATCAATTTTACATAAAAAATGATAAAAATAATATGTATGCCCTTAAACAAACCACATTAAGCACAATTTCGAAAATTGGCATAAATAGACAAGTCAAATTTTCATAGAAAATCAAACAATTTATTATTTTAATATTTTATTTTCTTAATTTATTTTAAAAAAATTATTTTCTTTATAATTATTTATTACTACATATTTCCACATTAAGCACAATTTCAAAAATTGGCATAAACAGACAAGTCCAATTTTTTTATAGAAAATCAAACAATTTATTATTTTCATATTTTATTTTCTTAATTTATTTTAAAAAAATTATTTTATTTATAATTATTTATTACTACATATTTTAGGATATAGCAAACATTCTTAATTTTTAAAGGGGACTACTTTAACATTTTATAGCCTAGTTAATTTATAGTGGAATGGATGCCTAGTTAATTTAGTAGAGGATCTGACAAATAGAATGGATGGACAACTGCTCCCTCTCCAAAATTACTTCAGAAGACATCCAAAGACGGGAATCAAATCAACTCAGCTCTAAGGAGGAGCCATCTTTACCAAGCCCAGCTGAAATCTCTATCACCTTTTCTGAGGAAACCTTGGGCCAAAAGAGGCTTCTTCTGTTGCAGCAGGCAATAATTTGTAAGATTTGGAAAACTAATCTATCCTACTTAGATTTCAATATTTGGGTATTTTCAAATTGGCAAAAAATTCTCCAGATTGACTATCTAGATGGTGAGTAAGGATTCTTATTAGTTATTTTCAAAGATAAGCCCAGTAGAGATAAAAATTTTAACTACAAAGGTTGGTTGTATAACAATCATGGGTTGCACATGCAACAATGGTGCCCAAATTTTGATAGTAAGAAGAATGTCATCAAATTCATTCTGATGTGGATAACTCTCAACAATCTTCCAATGGAATACAGAGATGGAGATATTCTCTAGATTTTTGCTAACAAATTGGACATTTACCTCAATCATTCACAAATGGAGAAAAGTGCATCCCTGAAGCTTTGCTTACTCATGAATCTGGAAAAAGAGCTCCAAAGATCTCTAAAAATTATATCAAAATTTGGAACTTGGGTTCAGATTATTTTGTATGACCACATTTAGAGCAATATAGATCAAATGCAAGCCTCAGACTTTTTTTAGGAACTTCCAGCATTGGATGAGGACCCTAAATGGAATATGGATCAGGAAATGCCAGTCTTGGACCTTCGTGAAACTATGGCCTCAGAATCTTACATCAAGAATTGAGAAATACATGACAATCAACAATTTCAAAAATGAGATTAATTTATTTTTCTGGTTTTTATACTAGTAAGTTAAAGGCTCTGCAAATCATCGTAGAACAAATCTATTTCTATTAGCCCCTAAACCAAAAAAATGGAAAAGATTCTCAGAGAGGCAGGAATATTGATGGGGTGAAAAAGATTTCTCTAGAGTGGGGTCTCACGAACAAAGTAAAAGAAATATTAAGAGAGAAGACAAATAATATGCATGGCTCGGTCCCGATGAAACCAGGGGAAATCAAAATTTTAATAAACAAAGAGACAGTGGGAAAGAAACTCATTTTATCAAAAAGTATATGGTCTTCTAGTAAGCACATTTCAAGACTCAATCACAAATACAATGAACAACTTCTCACCCAATGGTTCTCAGAGTTGCAAGCAAGCATGATTGCATAAATAACAAGCATGATCCCATCTAAAGAAAATAATGATATGGAAAGCTTCAAAATGATGGAATCTAATATAATTTTGCTCACAGAGTGTGCTGAGTTTTCTTATACATAATGCACTAAGGACAAATCTATGGCTTCCCCTCAAAGAGAAATGGAGGATGAAATTTTATAAAACAGTATTAAAGTGACATGTAGGAATTAGCCAGGGCCAAAACACTCAATCTTCAAAACTCAAAGGTTTTGGAACCCATCACATCCACTAATAGCTTGGGATGTAGAAAATCATCTAGACTTTTGGCTAAAGATCAGGATGGTAAAACGTCTGATGCTAATAATTTTGGAATACTTAAACAAAAGGAAAATTGCACGGTGACAGATGGAAAATTCAATAAATTCTTGTCAAAACAAAAAATTAAAGGGGGAATTGAGCCTTTAGAATCAACATTAAAAAACAAATCCCGAAAGGAATCAGGGAAGGATATTTCACCCAAAGCTCAAACAGAGGATCAGCCTCGTGGATATCCCATTTCCCCCAGACTGTAGGCAGTGTATGATCTTTTTGGTTGCTCGGGTAATACTTCTTACCCAGACAAGATTCCCAAATCACTCGCTTTTGTAGAATGACTCCTAGAAGCAGATTATGTGGAAGATGAAGAGAGATTAAATAATATTGAAGATCTAGTATTCTATAGTGAAAAATTGGAGGAACGCTCCTTAAGTCATCCCAAAGGAAGAATTCCACAAATCTCTCCTCTAGCCTCTCCATTGTCTCTGAAATAGGGTAATAAATTATGCATTTAGAAATCCACAACAAGCAACTCTCTTCCAGATTGTTGGGCTATTCTTAAAAAAGGGAGAGGAAGGAAATAACTAGCAGCATTAAGATCTGAAGATGGGGATGATTCTGATCAAACAAAAATCACAGCATACTTACGAGTAGGGAGGGGATGTTCCTTCCCAAGTTATAATGAAAATCCTATCATGGAATGTTAGGGGCCTTAATTCCCCTAACAAGAAGCAAGTGGTTAAAAGATGCATTCTTTCATCTAAGGATGATGTCGTATTATTAAAGGAAACAAAAAGGTGCTATGAACAATTAGGAAAGTTCACCAAAGATCTAGGTATATGGTCAATGGAGGGGATTGAGGCGATAGGATCCTCTTGAGGCATCACAATTATTTGGAATTCTAGACATCTCTATTTGTCAAAGTTGGTTAGAAGTAGTAACTAGATTGGTGGGGAAATAGGAAGCTTGGTCTCCAATTTACGCTTCTCCATTTTAAATGTATATGGGCCAAATTTCAGGAGGAAGAAAATAGAAGTTTGAGAGGATATCAGTAGATGTCTGGAATATTTGCCAGATAATATAACATTATTCTAGGGGGAGAATTCTATATAATAGTACATCCATCTAATAAATTGGGGGGCTCTCAAAGGGAATCTCAAACCCAATATGATTTTAAGCATTGGTTGCAATTAAAGAATCCCATGGAAATTGAACTTGATAATGGAACATTCGCTTGCTCAATCAGAAGACTTGGTTCAAGCAATATCTTAGAAAAATTAGATAGAATTTTCTTTAAGGGAGACTTAATTTCCTTCCTATTTGATTTGAAAGCTTCAATCTCCCCAACTTCAGGTTCAGATCACTTCCCTATTCAACTTGAAATATTGGGGGAAGACAAAACTTTATTTTTCCCATTCAAATTTGAGAACATGTGTGTTAAAGATGAGAATTTCTCTAAATTGGTGGCAGATTGGTGGTTAGACAGTCAGGTCAAAGGATCAAAGATATTTTGTTTTGTTTCTAAACTTAAGCACATCAAACAAAATATGATCAACTGGAATAGAAACCATTTAAAAAATATCTTCTCCTCCAAATTGGATATTGAACAAAGGTTAAAGGACTTGAATGAAATCATCATTCAGCAGGGGATGAATAGTGATTTGTTTAACTCAGAAAAATAATTCTAAGGGAACATGAAGATATTTTAGCTAAAGAATAAATATTTTGGAGACAGAAATCCAAGGAGACTTGGCTTAAAGCATGGGAGAAAAACAAAAGATTCTTTCACAATAGTACTAAACAACACAAGAGTTCCAACAGAATCCATAAAATACAAATGTGGACGAGGATATACTCCAAGATCAAAAGGAGATTCAAGCAGAAATTGTAAGCTTTCTTTTACACAAACTTGTTGAATAACTCAGAGTGTTCACTTATTTAGGCTATGAAAGACATGTTGATTGACATTCCTAAGATTGTCACTCATGAAGATAACCATTCCTTTCGGCCAAATTCTTAGAAGAGGAAATTCTAAAAACTCTTCAGCATATGGCTCCTAATAAAGCCCCAGGCCCAGATGGATTACCCCCTAGCTTCTTTCTACACTACTGGCACATTCTAGGGAAAGAGCTCACAGAGACTTTGGAGGTGGGTCGCTCTTCATGTAGATTTCTGACCGAAATTAATAATAATTTTATTTCTCTAATTCCCAAAAAAGAACAAGCTAGAAATATGGACGAATTTAGGCCAATAGCTCTTTGTAACACCATCTAAAAATTGATATCCAAAGCTTTAGCCAATAGATTAAAAAATAACTGGGAAAGATCATAGGGGAAGAATAAACAAGGTTTGTTCCTGGGAGATCAATCCTAGATGGAGTCATCATTGCTCAGGAATCCATTCATTCTATTCAACACAATAAAAATCCAAGCATGATTATTAAACAAGACATCAAGAAGGCCTATGATAAGGTGGACTGGAGATGCTTAGCCAGATGTATGGAAAAAATTGGGTTCTCAAAGCATGGATCAATTTAATTTATTACCGTATATCTACTCCCAAATTTTCCATCCTTATCAATGGTTCCCCACATGATTATTTTGAAGGTTGTAATGGGATTAGGCAAGGGGACCCCTTATCTCACTTCTTATTTAACCTCATGGAAGAAGCCTTGGGACGTAGACTTATCAGTTTACATAATCAGGGCTCAATTAGTAGTGTGGAAATCACCTCGGCTGTAAGGGCAGTTACTCACCAGCAATTTGTAGATGACATTATTTTTGGTAAGGGATTCATTGGGGAGGCTTTGCAAATTAAGAAAACCCTTGACATTTATGGATTAGCTTCTGGACAAGTTGCCAATAAAGACAAGTCTCTAATTTTACTTTTTCATACAAAGAGGAAAATTCAGCATCAGATAACAAAGGTTTTGGACTTCAAGACTGGATCTCTCTCATGTTCTTACCTAGGAATCCCAATTGAAAAAACTATGAGAACATCATTAGTTTGGAAACCTATCAGAAAAATAATGGACAGTTGAATGGAATCATAGAAATCCAAATGATTATCATGGGCAGGTAGAATTGTTATGATTAAAGCTACTTTCCAGAAGCTATTCCCATTTATCTGTTGTCTTGCATTGCATTACCAATGGCTAGCTGTAAGGACATTGTCAAAAAACTCAAGAATTTCTTCTGGAAAGGCACAGACACCAAAAGAAAACTTTCCCTCATTTCATAGGATAAAATATGTAGTCCAATGGAGGTAGGGGTACAGGGATCAAAAACCAACTTTGGCAAAATCAGGCTCTTGGAGTGAAACTTTATTGTAAAATTCTCAAAGAAATAAATCTAAAATGGGTAAGGATTATTAGAGGGAAATAATTCCACAACCTTAATGATGTAGAAGTTCCCAGAGTCTAGGAAATCCCTAGGGGATCAAGAATTTAGAATTTTATTTTAAGATCTAGGGGCATTATTGAGGATCACATCTCTTGGAACATCAAGAATAGGAGTAGAGCTCTTTTCTGGGATGAATCATGTGGGAGTATCCTAGCATAACCAAAATTTTGGGTTCAAATAAAATTAGAAAAGTATGTTCAAATCAATGGGGGTCTTGGTTAAATATTAATTATGACCTTCCTCGGTGAGAAATGCAGTTGGTTCTTGGCATAGGCATCATTTTGCAGAACTTAGCTTAGAACATACGGACTTGGAACATCTTAACAAGATTCTTGAAGAAAGATTCTTTCTGCTCAAATAGGGAAAGGATAAAATCATTTGGAATGGTTCAAAATCATGGATTTATAATGTGAAGGATGGATATAGAATTATTTCAGGTTTCCCCCTACAAACCCAATCCCAGAACTCCAGACAACTCTATTGGAACAAGGTTTGTCTTCTGAAGGCATGCTTATTCTCTTGGGAAGCAATCTAGGGCACTGTCCTCACTACTGATTGGTTCAAGAAAGTTGGATACCAAGTTCCTTCAATTTGCACTTTATGCCATAACAATGAAGAAGACACAAATCATTTGTTGCTCACTTGCTCCTTTGCAGCAGAATGCTGACAATGGCTTTTTTCAAAACTAGGTTTGTCATCAGCTCTTCCCTAAGATATTCTATCTCTTTTCACGTGATGGCCCCAACCTTTAAGGAAATCCTTTGTGGTAATATATGGGTTATCTCTACTTCCATTTTGAAATGGGAATTATGGAAAGAAAGAAACATAAGGATATCCAAGACAAATCAATGGATATAGCTTCTTTACTGAACAAAATTGAGGCAACCATTGTTGAACTAATGAATTCTTGCATCCAACCTCAATGTGCACAACATAAGTACTATAGTTAGGATGATAAAATGATGAAGTGCTGGTTTGGTCTTAAGTCTCCTACAATATTAGGCAGAGGAATGAAAGCAAGTGCAAGGATTAGAGAAAATTGTCTCTGGTCGATCCCTCCTCCAGGTTGATTCAAATTGAACTTTGATGGGACCTCTAAGGGTAACCCAAATCCATCAGGGGCTGGATGTATTATTCATTCTAGCGAGGGTAAGGTAATTGCAAAATTAGCAAGACCTCTGGAAATAGACATCAGTAACATGGCAGAATTTAAAGCATTACTTTTTGAATTGTCACTTACAATAGAACTGGAATTAGGTAAAATGTTGATTGAAGGTGATTTTATGATTACGCTAAATGCAGTTAGAATCCTCTCTACCCCAAATTGGAGATTGCAAGGAACTTTAGAAGTTATTCTTAATTCGGTAGATAAATTTGAATCTACAACGCTCAATCGCATCTTTCGCGAAGGCAACAACTTGGCAGGCGAGCTAGAAAATAAGGTAGCATTGGGCATACCTCTCATGTACACTTGTATGCCTTCAGTGGATTCAAAATTAGAATGATCTCACATAGCTTTTACTTCACAGTCCAAACGGTCCTAAAAAATTGAAATTTTGAGTTGGAGCGGGAGGCAAATTCTTTAAACAATCATTTTGAGAACACTTCTCTTTTTTTTTCCCCTTCTTCAAATGATGTAATGTCATCATGAGGTGTTGTCAAGGTAGAAGAGGGCTACTTGAGACCCTCAAGGAATTAGACAAAAAAAAACATATTCTTCTCCTCCAGTCTTAGGAAGTCAAGAGTGTTTCAATATTCTCAGACTCACAAGAACCAGAATCTGTGGTGTCCTTGGCTTCACATAATCACTATTGAATCCTGTGGCATATGGAGGATTCAGATTTGGCATTGGCTAGATGTTTTTTGAGATAAGTATTCTTTAGTTTTAGGTTGTATGGGCTATGACTGGAGGTTTTCTTGCTGGTTATTTCCTCCCGATATGCTCTTGAACCAGGTTTGATGTACATTTATTACAATTAATAAATTTCATCTCGGCTTCGGCCCCTTATTCCTAAAAAAAAATAACGCATCAAATATATTAGAAAAATAGGGTGTGACATTTTTGGTTATATCTTAATATAATTTATTGTATTGTAAATTATTATGTTACATATAATTGGGAATGCATATTTTTGTAATGACAAGAAAAATGTTATACACATTTTAACAAAGTTGATTATATTAGATCCAAGAGGGGTTTAATTATTTTAAGAGTTATAATCAAATATTCTTCAATTTTTCAATTTACAAGGTAACAACTAGTCAAATTTATGTTTGGACTAATTTCTATATATCTTTGAACTTGAAAATATTTTACAATATATTATTCATCCATTTTATATTACAATTGTAAATTTTATTCAATTAAAAATTTAATAAGATTATTATTTTATAAATTGTTCAATCTTATTTTAATTCTTTCCAAAATAATTACTTTAATTAAAAAAACAACTTAAAAATTAAATTAAATAGTATTATAATTAAAATATTAGCAATTAATAAATACATCTTAAATAAATAAAAATTAATTGCAGTAATATCCAAAAGGGTAACTAAAATTAATTAAATGAAATACAACTAGATATCTCACCTTTTATCTAGCTTATTAGTGATTTGAAACTTTATTTTATATATAAGAAATCTTTATTTAATATATTAAAAATGTTTATCTTTATTAACTCAGATGTCAAATATTTAATCATGTTCTTAACAATAGGTTTAAAGTAACGGACATAGGGAGCCTCTTTCTGCTCACCAGTATTCACAAAAGCTGCGAAGAGTCACTCAGCATTATACCGTAATTAAACAGCTATTCATAAAAAAGAAACATATAAGAGAAGCCCTCAAGGTGTGAGAGCAGTAGCAGAAGAGGGAAGAGGATTTTTATAATTCGGATTGCCCCAAACATTGGGCCCAGGGGTCTGGTCGGGAGGCGACCACCCATCATCAGTTTCTTTTTCTTTTTCCATTTCTCCTTCCTCCCGCCTGGGAGAAATTGTGAGAGCCAGGTGGGGGACTTTATCAAAAGGGACGAGAGGCCACACAAGAACAGTGGCCAATGGCTGAGCAGCAGTAGAGGCAAGCACCGGAGGCCAGCCAACAGTCGAGGCCCTCCTATCAGGAGGAGAGGCAGAGCGACGACGCCAATAGCGCGGTGTTCTGGATCACCTTGCCGAGGCACTCCTGCTATGACCCCAGCCCCGAGGTGGCATGCAACTCGTGCAAGTGGGCGACCTCAAGTGCTACCTTGTCAGCTTGTACTTGAATCTGCATCATGACATTATGTTTCCAAATACAACATGTTTTGAAACATCTTATCCTTCTTGAGTATAACAGAATAGGGATGCCAAAAAGTGTGTGATGGAAGAGAGGGACCTCCTTGCTTAGCTGCAATAGTTGTTTAGATTGCATGCAGATTAGTGGTTGCTAGTGCAATAGTGTGTGCAGGTAGATACATTTCTATTTCTTTCCACATTAATGGTTATAGGTCCGAAGCCAAACAAATTGTATAGAAAATCACATTTTTCCCTATTTCTTTCCTTTTCTTCTACTTACCCTCTTATTCGCTTTGCTTGCTTCCTATAGGTATTGCTCTGTTCATGATGGCTTTCACATCATATCTGCTTTTGTCAAAGTTTGAAACAGCATTTTCTCCTCTCAATTTAATGGCAACAATGTCGTAAGCCTCGGCAGTCTCTTCCTAATTGTCTATGAGTTCAAACAACAATTATTAGCCTTTTCATCTGGCTCTGGGTGTAATGAAATCCCTATTGCTTTCCACATTAATGACTCAAAGCACCGAACGTATTGTATCAAGAAATATCTTCTACTTCAAATCTAATAAGGCCCCGTTTGGTTGCCCGAATACAGTGGGAATTGGCAGTGGGAAACCCGGTTTTGAGACTAATCAGTTGGGGTTACAAATATGAAAACTCGGTTTTGTAGGCCAAATTCCAATTTTGTCCCCAAAACGAGTGGCGCAATCCTCCCACCCAAGAGGTGGATTTCAATTTTATCTTCCAGGTTTCGTTTTTTATTAACCCCAATTAATTGGGCGTCAAATCGGTGCGGTATTAGATTTAATATTTTGAGGATTCGGATTGGGGTTTGCATGTGGGTCGTGAGTATTCATCGTGCACATGCATGCTGATTTAGCTCTTATCCTGTTTTCTGAGGCGTCCAGGTTAAGAATGATGAACAGTGAATATGTATGGATCATTACCGATGTATTTGCCAACCTATTGGTTTCCTTCCACGCTACTGCTCTCCTCTCCATGAATGGTGTGCTCAGGATTAAAAGAAGACTCAAAGAAACCAACCATCCAGAGGTCAACGAATTTTCTAAAGGATGGAAGCAGCGGTTTACAGCCCAGAATCCTACAATACCAAGCCGTGAATTAAATTCCGGCGCACTTGATGCATATGATACAGCATGGGCGGTCGTTATTGCAATCAATGGTCTCCAGCATAAGAAATTGTTTAATGGAGATTTCTCAGCGGCCTCTATTAGCACCGAAATTTTAAATTTCAAGGTTTTTCACGGTGGAGAGGAACTGCTTAATTAGATCTTGAAGACACACTTTGTCAGCCTGAGCGGTCGTTTTCGAATAAGTCATGAAAGGGGAGAACCTTTGGAGAGCTCATATGATATTATCAATGTGGTTGGCAATAGTTATAAGGTGCTTGGGTTCTGGACAGAAGAGGGCCTGAATATATCTTCCAAAGCCATAGTTCATTAGGGCGGGGGATCAACAAAAAGGCAGAAGATGGATTGATTCAGTTATTTTTTGGGTCAACCAAATGCAGAAGATGGATTGACTCAGTCATCTTCTGGGTCAATGAAAACGATCCAAACTATATCCAGAAGATGCAACACCGAAAGATCATGAAATTGTATTCAGGTGGTGCATTTCGATTTCTTGGAAAGACAGAGAAGAAAGTCTTTCTAATAAGGTTCATTACCCTACAACTTTAGATTTTTCTTCTGTTTTCTTGGTCTAAAGAGTTGAGTAAAACATTATTTATTAGTTTCAAGGTATTTGATTCTCAATCTTTATGAGATTATTTTCTTAAGAATTATTGCGAAACATTACTATTATGAAAATATGAAGTGTGCGTATTTTATTCATGTTATTGGTTTCTGATATGTAACATTCAACTAGATCCAGATATATATTCTTGTAAGAACAATGAAATTTCTCGATGAATACATTTTCCTGTTGTTTTGGGCGGTACATGATATGTAAAATTCACAAGGTGGGCGTATTGTACTCTGAGGAGTCGTTTGCATGGAAAACATAAGGCTCCCTTGAAACCTTTTTCCGGTAAAACCCATGGTTTTACTATACATTTGATTGGATCTTCTTTATTTTGTCTTTCTCATTCTTCTGTTTGTTCTTTAGTTTGTTCTTTCTTTTTGTTTGTTCTTTTTTTTGCAGTCTATCTGCTGTTGTTTTGTTTCTATTTGATTTGTTTGTCCTCTTTTGTAGAACTCCTCACACTGTTCTTGTTTTACTCTGCTCTACCTGTTCCGAGATTCAGATCTCTGTCGAAAGTCGATTTTATTTCTTTATCAAATATAGAGATCATCTAATCTCAAATCTGCCTTGCGATGAATATGTTTTCTATTTGGGACCAACATGGTTGAAGATCTTGTAAAATTGTCAGGAAAGCAAGTTGGCTGTCAATATTTGCATATCATAATGGCTAAGCAATAGTCTCCGTTGAGATTTTTGGTACTTTGCCATTAAGTTTCTACATGATCTTGTATACTGATTTGGCTTTCTTTAATGATAATAATGATAGCAATGGCAATGCAAGATATACTTTGTATTTTTGTCATTTTTTCAGATCTGTTCTTTAAATGTTTTTTAATTTTAGGTTGGATCTCAGTACTCTATTTATCATTTATATGTACGGTTGACAGTCACTAAGCTATGTATTCTAATACTAAACTCATTTCTGTGGCCTATATTTGCAGAATCCAATAGTGAAAACTCGATGGATCCCAAAAACACTGCATGGTTAGGTTTTCCAGAAGAAGTTCCGTCTACCGTGGGGTTATTAGGTGTGTTTACATTTACTTTTTTAATATAAATATTTTCATAGATTCAAATAAAATATTACTTTGAAGTAATACTATATGGGACTCAATCCAAGCATAGATGGACAGGGAGATATCAGGCCCATATGTGGGACAGCAGCTGTCTAAAGATGATCATACCCATAAGAGTAATAAAGGTTTGTTTTATGAATCTTTTGAATAAGTTATTCAATAAACCCTTTTCTTTCTACAGCCCTAGATGGGTTCCAGTAGATATTAAAATCAGGTTTCTTTCAACAGCGCTAGATGGGTTCCAGTAGATATTAAGATCAGGTATATTTAGAACAATGAGGCAAATCTCTTAGATTTCTTTGATGGACTTGTTTATAGGATATGTGAATATTTCATGCACGAAGTTGGTTATGTTTTGAAACAAGATTTCCAATATGCATATTTTTATCTCTTCATGAACAATATAAACAAGTTTCTTCTTGAAAAGTAGATATGTAACAACTATAGGGTAATATTTACTTGGATACTAATTTGATTACCTTCACCATCTTACTGTGATTCCTTAATTCTGGATAACGATTGGATTCTCCAGTCTACCTCCGTAAGCAGATGTTTTTAACTGGTTTGTTATACATGCGTTAAGTGATTTGAATTCATAGTCTTTGAATTTCTAGATCTGCAATTTAGCTGTCCATTGATGTAATGCAGGTGGATTTGATAACAAGAAGAAAGCGATTAGAGCTTATCTGGAAGCTCTCAAGTATTGGGGTCCATAAATTCTGACAAACTTCCAGGTACATTTTTATAGAAGTTTCAAAGTTATTCCATTTGCTGATATTCTACTCTCTCAAAAAGTTGCTTTGGTGACCATTCTACTTTTCCTCAAAGAATGCCCAGCATGCTAAAATTGTGTAACATTTGCCTCTGGTATAAAATGCTCAAGGTTGATTAAACAAGCCTTTCTATGTAGGCAGTCTTATCTATGTACGCTTTGTATAAGAAATTCAAACCCTTTTTACTTAATATTTTTGACCTTCTGCATCAAACGCAGACTAAAAACTATGAGTGATAGATGAAAGAGATGAAGAAGATTTCAAATAAAGGATATATTCAATTTAAAAGAAGGTAATTAGGTTTCACTTTCCTCCCATCTATGCATCGATAGGGATTAAGTCAGATATTTAAAGAGCAGCAGATCTGAGATCTTCTAAGGCAGATATTTATAGAGCAGTAGATCTGAAGAAAGATCACAGTGACTATCATAATTCTTTTGATGGGTGCTAAAGGTTACTTCAATTTGGAACAAAATCTGTAATAGGTGACAACCAGCTTTGATAGGGATCTATTATAATGTTTAAGTGAATTTATGTTTATGCATTGTAAAGCACCAGTATATGATATTGGTATGAATTGTTTCTTGATTCTTTATTCTTTACGAATTGTTTCTGGATTTGTCCTCAAACCCTTACCAGATGTCAATCTGGTAGGACCAGCACTGGCTTTTCTCAGGGGATTATAATTTACTTAGATGAACTTATATTTTTATATTAAACATTACTATAAAAAGATAAATTTAATTCAAACCTCAAAAGGTGACTGATTCAAAGCCAGCTTTGACCTAATGCAGCTCTACAAATCCATGATATGGCTTGGCAGACATCATGATGTCTCTCAGTTTGTAGTGCAATGTTTCAAATAAATGCTTGTACAGTACATTGAACTGTATTTCATCATAAAATCTAATAATCAAAGCAGATGAAAAGGCTAATGCTTCTTGTTTGAACTCTCAGACAATCAGGAAGAGGCTGACGAGGCTTATGACATTGCTGCCACAAAATTGAGGAGAAAATGTTGTTAAAAACTTTGACACAAGCAGATTGATGTCAAAGCCATCATGAGCAGCACACTACCTGTAGGAAGGAAAGTGGAGCGAACTAGAGTTGGAATTGAAGATAAGGAAAGAAATGGGGGACAAAAATGATGTTCCATACAAACGGTTTGGCTTCAAACCTGCAAACATTAATGTGGAAAGCACTGGAAACATATCTTCCTGCACCGACTATAGCACACCCACAGCTATTAATTAGCATGCAATCCCCTCTTCCATCACACACTTCTCTGGCAGCTCCATTCAGTTATACTCAAGAAGGATTACTTATTTCAATGGCCCAATCATTTAAAAAAATGTTGTCTTTGGGTACCTCCACATTCTGCTCTCCTCGGCATTCCTCAGATCTTGTGAGAGCTGTTCATGAGAACGTAATGCCTGAGAGCTACTGGAAAATATTCTCTCTTCAGAATTCAGAAAGTGGGCCTAGAGCGGGAGCGGAATGTCAACTTTCTATATGCTAGATATCTGGAGTGATATAAGGATGTCAATTCTTAGTTTCTTCAAACAAGATTTTAACTGTGGCGTGCTGATTAAATTTGTCTTGTGACAATTTCAGAAACTATTTTAGCATGCCTTTCACATTTTGAAGATATGGGTCTAGTCTTTCAGAATATATCTAATTTTGGAGAAGCTTTCTCGCTATTTCAGTGTGTTCTTTAAGCTTATCTTATTTACCTTCGAAACTTATTTTGTGATGCGTTCTCTCCTTCTGTAATGCATCTAAGCTTGAGGGAGCTTTCTCTCCATTTTATGGAGCAAACCATTTTGTTGTGACTTCGTTCATCTACTGAGGTGTGGTCCGTAGGAATGTATCTAGTTTGAAAAAAGCTCCCTCCAATTTATACAACATGTGGAACACTAATAATACAAAGTTTTCAGAACTACACAATGTTCCACTAATAATACAAAGTTTTCGGAACTACACAATTGTGAATTCTTTTTATTGAGCGTTTATAAATGCTGAATATGGTTTATAACAGATTTTATAGTGTACTATTTTATTAAAATATTATTATCATAGATTTAATTATATATAAGTATTTTCTTAAATGAAATTATTAGTTTAATAAATAAAATTTATTTGAGTATAATTTATTAAAGTATTTTACATTACAATATTGGAAGAAGATATATTTAGAATTTATTTATTTTTAAATATAAAAATTTAGTTACAAATAATTTGTATGCATGTATGTGTATATTAGTGTAAATAAGGTTGTCTTAATTAGTTTCTTAATGTGACCTATCTAGGTGTTAATTTAGATCCTAGGTGTTTTTCTATAAGTTAGTTTTTAATGAGGTCATGTATCTCATTTACTCATTGTATTATAGGTCATTTGATATACTTTAAGTTGTTTCTAGATTCTTGTTTGATCTTATAACTCAAATTGTTTAGAAACAAAGCTATTGTACACTTTGTAACATTTCATTTCATACACACTAATGTAATCTTAGGTGTTGAACTAATCTTCAATTGCTAAATAAAATAAAATGATTTTATGTTAAATAAAGTAGTTCTTGAAATAAAAATAAAGTAAACAATTAGATAGAATAAAAGAATTTTTCACTAAAAATTAAAATCAATGACATATATCATGTTCATTTACTTTTAAACTTAAAGCCAAAACAATTCATTTATGTCTCCATATATAATAATAAAATAAAACTAAAATAAATAACTTCATATTTCTAAGTTTAAAGTTACCCTTTTTTTTACTTGAAAAATATATTTAAAATATTTATATTGATCCAATATTTTTAATTACAATAAATTATATGAAATTTTTTGCAAAACTATTTTTGATCGATTATTAATTATCTAAAATTATATTTAATCAATTTATTATAGAAAATAAATACATAAGAATTGATCAAAACTAGAATTCTAAAAATTAAATAGTATGACCAACATTGTCATAATATGAAAATTCAAGAAATAAGTTTTGCAATACAAAAACTAATAATATTTAGCGGATAGCTGGGATAACGGAAATGTGACAACCTGTGGTAAGTCCTTCTGTGTTACTGAGAAATTTATTTATGAAATAATGGGTCTTAAAATGTCAGGGTTGAAATACTATAGAGGTAGGGTTATGGCCAAGAATGTGGGTAGAATGTATCCAAAGACCCAGGGAGAAAGAGATCTTCTTATTAAAAAGCCAGGGGAATATGTCCTGCGTTGTCATATGAAGCTTTTTTGGGCAAAGCTGGTCAAAGATATTATGCAATATTTTACGCTTGAGAGTCACTATACTAGTGTTTATAATTTCCAATTTATTCTTGTTAATCACTTCCACTACAAAATTAAAATCTCTTTCCCCTACCTTCTGCTTAAATCCCTGGGTAATAACATTATGGAAAACAAGAAGAGTGCAGAGAAACCTATTCTTCATGATGGGCTTATTCTACTAATCTATGAGTATGCAAAATGTAAGCTATAGGATAACACCCAGGTTGCTGACTGGAACAAGCAGACGAAGGGTAAAAGACATATGGTTAATGAAAGCAACACTCCAGGTAAAAAGAGGAAGGACAAAGCTAATAATGTCTTAGTAGATTCTACTAAAATTCTCACAGGGAGGCTGGTATGGACATGGATAATGAAATAGAGGCTAAGGAGGAGGATAAAAAAGTTGATAAGGGTGAAGCAGCTAAATTCCTCTCTCAGGAAGCAAGTATGGATATAGAGGATGATATTGATACTCAAAATAAGGGTGTTACTGGCTCCTCTCAAGAGATGGATAGTGACAACAATGTTAATATAGAGGACATGGACATGGAAGGACCTAAAGACAACAAGGCGCTAGATGATACTAGTACCCATGGCAAGGTGTGTACTACCTCCCTAGTGAAGAAGAATAGTGAGTGCATCCTGAAGTCTAAAGTGAAGGTTACTCCCAACAATAAACCTATTCTGGTGAACTATGCTGACTCTCAGTCTAAAGAGGGTATGCTCTCCAGGGATACTTCTGAGAAGATTGAGGTAAATAAAAAAGAGGGGAATGATAGAAAAGGAAAAGAGAACACTGGAGGAAGCCATGATTATGCGATAGTGAAAATCCAAGAGCCTACAAGATTTATGCAAGTAGTTAAAGAGTGGGCTGAGATGGACTATCAGCTGAATTCCTAGCTTCTTGAAGAAATCAAAGATATAAATGGTAAGTATGATGAGCTCCAGGACAGAGTGAATAAGATTGCTCTGCTGCTTGCTAAACCAGTGAACAAGGCTACTAATGAAAATGAGACACAGGAGGAAGAAGCAAAAAAATGGTTGCAAGAGAAGCTAGAACTAAGGATTAATGCGGTGGTTAATTTCTGTCAATAGACGAGTACAAGCCATATTTAGAGTATTGAAGACACAGCCGTATCATGAAAAATAACTATGAGGGCATGAAGGTGACTGACAGCAAATTAAGGGCACTGCTCTCAGTGTTGGATGGAAACACTACACCCATTGCTTTGGATGATGATATTGCTATAGACCCCAACATTGCTGGCACTCGTACTAGAGTGGTGCAAAAAGGTGAAAATTGGTAGCACAAAGGAAATAAAGGATCTCAGAGAGGCTATCAACAAATATAAAATGGTGATGGTTGACTCTGCAGAGATTATGGAAAAAATGACCTAATTATGTTGGTTTTTGGGCTTGTAATATTTTCATCGGTTTAGCTTCTTTTTGCTGGTAGTTTGTACAGGGGGGTTTCTATTGTCTCCATCTTTTTCCCCCAGTAGTTGTTTTTTGTAGTCTTTTCCTTTTTTGTGGTGTTGTTTCCTGCATATCTTTCATTCTAAATTGTACAGAGCTACGGTTCCCTTCAAAAACCATTTAAACCTCAATCAAAAACAACTATATGCAAGTTTAAGGGGACACAAACCAAAAATCAATGAAAACTGCCAGAGGGTGGCGTATCCTGCAATTTGTGGGAGCTTTTTCTCTCACCAAGGTTGAGGCCCTCCAATAGTATGAGGACGTAGAAGACATGGCCTGGCGCCACCTCAACACACATTGGATGAAAAGTTCATGCCATGACTACGAGAATATGTGGACAAAGATTCCTTGCTCTGACTTTAAGGAGCCCATCCAAGCAGGAATTATCTTCTTATGCAGGATCTTCGGGGAGCCACATGCCCGAAAATTCTCCCCCTAGATGCATTATTTCTTATATGGTATGACCACCAAAAAGGCTCACTTCAACTAGACTAATATCATTGATAAACATCTAGACGCCCAGCTGAGGAGGGTCAACTTAGAGTGGAAGTTCTACATGACTTCCTACATCATTTGGCCACTTGACTGACAGTCCTAGGGGATCCAAGGTTTAACAACATTTGGTGTTCTCAGGGAAGGACCTGGTCAGGTCTCTCCATGGGACCACTTCCCCCAGATTTAGTGGGACCAGAGCTTCCCACATTTATGCAAAGTCAATGACACCTTCATCTTTCATGGGTTCAAGGCGATCACTTGTGATTGGGGATACAGATTATCTCTGTAGGCCATGAATTTGGTTAGTGTGTGGGGATGATACTTCATCCAGTTTTCCCAGCACACAGACATTCATGTATCTAGCTTCTCTAGAGAGCCCTTCCTGTTAGCCAAACATTGTGGGGATGAGGTAGTTTTGTTAGAGTTCTACCAGAAGATTTTGGAGGCTCATGTTAGTAATAACTGAGAGGGGGGGTGAATCAGTGGCCTCAATAATATTCCAATAATTAACCCAAAAACTTAGTACCATAATATTAAGCCTCTAGTTATCTTTGGTCTTATAAGATGAATGCCTCCAAATACTTTTATCAAATTACTACTGCTTGGAATACTTTGTAAAACCTTCTACTTTATGTTTACCAAATACAAGTCAGTTAATTTACCGAAAGACAATAAATTATCTAGAGTATACCGATCGATCCAATTAAGTTAAGTGTAATGCAAAACACTAAAGTAATGACTCATAAACACATTGGAACATGGATTTTTAATGTGGAAACCCTATTAAGGGAAAAATCACTTGGGGTTGGTAACCCAAAGTTTTCACTCTTCTAAAGTGAGCTCGGTGAAGAGTCAACCATGTTAAAGGTTACAAACACACGTTTAGGTGTGACCTTGTTAGAGGATTTAAAAGTTTAGTCAGTCACTTGATATCGGGCATCTCTATGCTACCTTCATTAATCAAACACTCACTTGTCCTGTCAATAGGTATTTGGCGTCTCATGCTATCTTCATGATCAAACTTTTTGATACTCCTTGGGATGTATCTCAATATAGAAAAGATCTTTAAATCCCGCTCGGTTAAGAGACTTTCTGAATCAATGCTTAAACTAAAACAGTATGATCTGTTCACATATACAACTTATACTTGCATATTTTTAGATCTATTGTAATCTCATAAAGCTATTCTGATCAATATATCTCAGTTTATACCTTTTCTCCACTTTGATTCTTCTCGGTGATGTTGTTCTCTATCTCTCGGTGTTCGCAAAAAACTTTAGCTCTTTCCTTAGCTTTTTTATTAGGACTGTATGAAGTTTCTCTTCATCAGTTTCTCTTCAGCATCCTCTTTTCATTCATTCACCCACCACACCAATTTGCAATGAATTGAGTTGTCTCATTATAGACATGATGTCACTATTATTAGGTTCTTGATTTTGTTGATCTTGGCATGATCCACTATTCTCGCCAATTAGATTTAAAGAAAAACTCTTGTTTTATCTTGTTGAGATCTTCTTTCCAACTGGACAAAACAAGCTTTAAATCACTTACCTATCTTTGGCTTTATCTTGTCGATGAAAATAAAGATAACTACCAGTTAACTCTATATTTAGCTCTGCCATCTAGATATTTTTTCAGTTCTGAACTCAAGTTAATTTTGATGTTTAACTCTTTCATAGCTTTGGTCAACACTCCAGTTCTCCTCGAGCTTCTCCGTCAGTTTACACTATGTTTCTCACCGTCAGTTATGCTTTTGATCTTCTCGTCAGTAATCCTCATCAGTGTTATTTCTCGGGCATCATTATGACTTGACTTTTGGTGATCTCTGTCCATTAGTGTTCTACTGACTGTTGATGTTTGAAGTCATATTGTGAATGCTTGTCTTTTATGCATTATTGAAAGCATAATCTTTTTCTCTTTGATTCTCTGAAGTCTTTGACACGTTGATTATAACCGATTAGATTATATCAAGTTAACATCAATGACAATACAATCCATTAACTGATTTAATGTCTTGCATTATCTTTCTGCATTTTGGTGTTCAACTTAACATATTCAAACTTTCAATAAGTTACATGTCATCAATCTCTCCCTTTGGCATTGATGGCAACATACTACATTATCATACTATACTATCACTAATACAATAAGAAATATATAGTTCATCAATATTTCCTAATGTAACTATTACAAATGTCTAGCTCTCGGTAAGCTCAAAATTAGCTTAGATTTGTTTCATGCAAAGTGGTAGTTTTCATACTTCAATCCCTTCAATGGATAGATGTATCATCTAATATCTCTGTTCTAAAACATGCTCTGCCTTGACTATTCCTCTTCTTGATAATATCTTTTTCCTTTTGACAACAATCTTTCTCTTTGTTTGTATTCTCTCCCTTTGTTACTTCTCTCCCTTAGATAGATATTTCATATGTAATCAATTTCTCTCCCTTAGAATATTTATTAACTCTTCCTTTTGATTCTCAGGAACTTCTCTTCATGTATAATGATAAAATATCTCCTTTTATCATACCTCTTTGTTTATGATCATCTCTCCTTTTATATGATAATGGAATCATTTCTCCCTTTGTATGATAATGAGATCATCTCTCCCTTTGACAACAATGCAAAACAAAATACTTTTCCTTGTTTTATCATCTATATCATGTTCCATCCATTTACATAATATATTCCTTGAATTTCCCTATCCATTAACAATACAAAGTCTCTGGTTTTCGGTGCAGATATGTACCTTGCTATGTGCAGATATATCTGTTGATTTTCATCTCAGTGTTTGCATCAACTTGACTGATTATCAGATTTGGTATAGGCTGATGCAACCTCCTAGTCAGACTACTAACCGATAGACAAGGGTTGGACCCCTAGTCTCTCACTCTCTCAGGTAGTCAAATGTATCCTTCGGTAATGGCTTGGTGAATATATCAACTAACTGTTCTTTTGATTGAACATATTCTAGTGTCACTTCCTTTTCTTGTACCTTTTCTCTTAGATAGTGATACTTGATAGCAATTGTGTGTGTGAGCAATATGTTTTTTCTTAGCATGCATGACTAGATTCTTAGAAATGCTAATTCTACTGGTGTTATCAGAATAGATAATTATTGGTTCAAGAATCTTCATATTCATACCTTCCAACAATTTTTTGATCCTTGCAATATTGGAGCAATTTGCAGCAGCAACTACATACTCTACTTCTACAGTAGACTGAGAGATGCATCCTTGCTTCTTGCTGATCCATGTGACAAGTTTGTCACCCATGAAGAATGCTCCTCCAGTTGTGCTCTTTTAGTCATAAATGTTTCCAGCCCAATCAACATTTGTATATAATTGTAGCTCAAATTTTCCTTCTCTTTTTTACCATAAGCCATAGTCCTTCATATTTTTTAGATATCGCAAAATTCTTTTGACAACAGTCATATGTGATTCTTTGTGATTAGCAGAGAATATTGCAACTATTCCAACTATGTGTGATATATCTGGTCTGGTGTGAACAACATACATTAGTTTGCCAATCATTGATCTGTATAAGGTCTGATTTACCTCATTGGATTTGTCTTCTTTTGTCAGCTTACATCGGGTAGCCATAGGTGTTCCAACTGGTTTGGAATCTTCCATCTTGAATATCTTCAGTACTTCCTTGATGTATTTGGACTGAGTGATGTATATGCCTCTATCTTGTTGAAGAATTTGTAGACCAAGAAAGAATTTGATCTCTCCAAACATAGACATTTCAAATTCTTTGCTTGTTGACTTAGGAAAGGATTTGCATAACAATTCATTTCCCCTAAAAATGATATCATCAACAAAAATTTCAGCAATCAGAATATTACCCTCAGTATCTTCTTTTAAGTACAGATTGTTATTTTCACTTGTTCTAACAAATTTTATGCTAATGAGATATGAGTGAAGTCTTTCATACCAGGCTCTCAGTTCTTGTTTCAATTCATACAAGGCTTTATGTAGTCTACATACCATGTTTCTCTTGTCTGGATCAACAAACCCTTCTAGTTGTTCAATGTATACCTCTTCTTCTAGTATTCCATTTAGGAATGAAGATTTGACATCCATTTGGTATACCTTAAATCCTTTAAATGCAGCATAAGCAAGTAAGATTCTAACTCCTTGTAGTCTAGAAATGGGTGCAAAGGTTTCTCCATAATCAATACCTTCTTCTTGTGCATATCTCTTTCATACTAATCTTTCTTTGTTTCTAGTGACTTCTCCATTCTCATGCAGCTTGTTTCTGAATATCCATTTAGTACCAATGACATTCTTGTAATCTGGTTTTGGTACTAGTGTCCATGTATTGTTCTTCTCAATCTGTTCTATTTCCTCATTCATAGCACTAACCCAATCTTCATTTTCAAGTGCATTGTTTACAGATTTAGGCTCAAAATCACAAAGTAAACATCTAGTGTTAAGTGACTTACTTCTTGTTATTGTTCCAACCTTCTTGTCTACTATGATTTGATTCTGTGGATGATGTCTTCTGACATAATTGGTAAGTTTCGGTTCAGCTCTGTGTTCATCATTTTGATCATCTTCTTCACCTTCATTCTCATCTCCATTGTTTGGAACATCATCTTGAGGATTATCCCGATTGTTGGTAATTGTAGCCTAATGCTCAGGTGCAATGTTCTGATGCTCAGGAGTGACACATTGTTTATCAGGTAGAGTGTTCTAGGTTCTGTATAAACAAACTTTTTTTGGTCCTCTGGTTCCTTTTTGCTTTCATTATCATTCTTTTCTGCAAATTCATCTATTTTCACATTTGCACTTTCAATGAATTTGTTAGATGACTTGTTAAGACATTTATAAGCCTTTCTTTTGGTTGAATACCCTAGGAAGATACCTTCTTCACTTTTGGATTCAAGTTTTCCATTTCTATCATCCTTCAATATATAACATTGACTACCAAAGATTCTGAAGTAACTTACCTTGGGTGTATGACCATACCAAATCTCATAGGGTGTCTTCTTTGTGTCCTTCTTCAATTGTACTCTATTTAATGTGTAGATAGAAGTACTGACAGCTTCCCTCCAGCAAGTTTGAGTGATGCTTTTCTCAATCATCAATGTTCTTGCATAGTCAACAATTGATCTGTTTCTCCTTTCAGAAATTCCATTTTGTTGTGGTGTTCTCGGTGCATAAACTTGTCTTTTAATTCCATACACATTGCAATAGTCAGTGAATTCATCTGAAGTAAATTCCCCTCCTCTATCTGACCTTAAGCATTTCAATTTATTTTCACTTTTTTTTTCTACCATTTCTTTATACCATTTAAACATCTTAAATGCTTCTGATTTATCTTTTAAGAACATGACTGTCATCATTCTAGAAAAATCATCAAAAAAGAGAATAAAATACATATCTCCATAGTAGCTCTTTGTCCTCATAGGTCCACATAGATCTGTATGGACTAATTCTAGAATTGTAGTAGATGTATGGGTTTTACTCTTGAAACTTGACTTTGTTGTCTTACCTTTTTGACAGTTCTTGCACATGATATGCTCGGCCTTAGTCATGCTCAGTAAGCCTCTGACATTCCTTTTGTTGCTTATCTCTATCATGTTCTCAAAGTTCACATGACACAATATTTTGTGCTATAACCATATGTCTTTGTTTCTAGCCATTAAACAAGTGGTGTTAGTGTCATCAAGATAGAAGAGGTTACCTTTTGTCTGCTTATCAGTACCAATCAATCTTCTTGATTCATTGTAGATCTTTGCTTTATTATTTTCAAATGCTACTCTGTGACTTGAATTATTTAGCTGTGAGACACTTAACAAATTACAATTCAGTCCTTTTACCCAATATGGATTTTCAAATTTTATCAGGTTATTCAAAAATTTGGTTCCTTTACCTTCAACTGGGCAAGGTGTATCATTTCCCATTCTCAGTGAACCACCATTTTTGTAGTCAAAAGTCTCAAACTTTTGTTTTAATCACTGGTCATATGGTGAGTGCAGCCATTATCTATGATCCAGACATTAGTTTTACTAACTTTAGATATGAGTGCAGTCTCTACATACATTTCTTCATCTTCATCTAAATCATCCTTCATGGCTACAAATACCATCTTGATGTCTTCTTCTGATTTGGTGTCAGTGTCATCAGCTCTATTCTCAGCTAGGTGACAAGCTTTCTTCCCTTTTTCCTTGTAGTCTCGGGTATCTCTCTTGTCAAAATTTTGGTTTCTTCGGTAATCTCTATTATCACCTTTATCAAACTTCTTCTCATATGATCTGTCATTTCCTCTGTCATCTTTTCTTCGGTTTGGACATCTTGCAGCAAAGTGTCCAACCTCTTTACAATTGAAACATGCAAGTTTTAATTTACCTTTGTAACTACCTTTTCCTCTCTACAATCATATGGTCACAAGTGTTTCAATTTCATCAAGTCCTTGATCCTCATTATCACTGTCACTGTCATTTTTAACAACATGTCTATGACTTGATTTACTTATCTTAAGAGAATATTTGAATGCAGATTCTATAGATGGTACGACACTATTATCAAATTTGTTCATCTCAAATGAAATTAGTCTACCAATAAGACTATCTAGAGTAACTGTATTTTTTGCAACTGCTCTCATTTCTTGAATAGCAGAAACTCCAATAGCATAAATAGGCAATAAGGTTCTTAAGATTTTACTTACCACTGTCTTCTCTTCAAGTACACCTCTAACTCCACTATCTCCTCTTCAAGTACACCTCCAACTCCACTGTCTCCTTATTCCATCCCTAGGTCATCAAACCTCCATATAAGGCTTTCTCCCTTTTCTCTTAGTACATTAGCATCTCCTCCATGTACAATCTTCAACTTATCCCTCATTTTCTTTGTAGAGGTGCATGTTTTGACATCTTCAAACTCAGCATCAGAGAGTGATGATGCAAGTTGTATCATCATGCAGTTATGCGAGCATGCTTTACTCTTAATTGTCCAAGAGTGTGAGGTCCTGTAGGAAACACATATTCAATATCTAATTATTCAACAATATCATTTCCAATACCTGATAGGTGGAGTCTTATTCTTCTTTGCCATGATGCAAAGTTGTCTTTATTCAACTTGGGCACATCTCATCTATTCATCTTGTGATGTTTTTCTTGAGTTGTTAAACTCCCTTTCTACGCACACAAGCTTTGATACCCTTTGTTAGTAATAATTGAGATGGGGGGTGAATCACTGGCTTCAATAATATTCCAATAATCAACCCAAAAACTTAGTACCAAAATATTAAGCCTCTAGTTATCTTCAGTCCTATAAGATGAATGCCTCCAAATACTTTTATCAAATCACTACTGCTCGAAATGCTTTGTAAAACCTTCTACTTTATGTTTACTGAATAGCAGTCTGTTAATTTATTGAGAGACAGTAAATTATCTGGAGTATACCGATCAATCCAATTAAGTTAAGTGTAATGCAAAATACTAAAGTAATGACTCATAAACACATTAACACATGGATTTTTAATGTGGAAACCTATTAAGGGAAAAACCACTTGGGACCAGTAACCCAAAATTTTCACTCTTTTGAATTGAGCTCGGTGAAGAGCCAACCCTGTTAAGGTTACAAACACACTGTTAGGTGTGACCTTGTTAGAGGATTTAAAATTTTATTCTGTCATTTGATATCGGGCATCTCTATGCTACCTTCCTTGATGAAAAACTCACTTGGCCTATCAATAGGTATTTGGCATCTCATGCTATCTTCATGGTCAAACTTTTTGATACTCCTAGGGATGTATCTCAATATAGACAGGATCTTTAAATCCCACTTGGTTAAGAGACATCCTAAATCAATAGTTAAACTGAAACAGTATGATCTGTTCACATATACAACTTATAGTTGTAGATTTTCAGATCTATTGTAATCTCATAAAACTATTCTGATCAATATATCTTAATTTATACCTTTGCTCCACTTTGATACTGCTCAGTTATACTATGCTCTATTGCTTGGTGTCCGCAGAAAACTTTAGCTCTAAATCCTCAACTTGTTGATCAGGACTGTATGAAGTTGTTCTTCATCAATTTCTCTTCAGCATCCTCTTTTCATTCATTCACTCACCACACCAATTTGTAATGATCTGAGTTATCTCTTTATAGACATGATGTCATCATTATTAGGTTCTTGATTTTCTTGATCTTGGCATGATCCATAATTCTTGCCAATTAGATTTAAAGCAAAACTCCTTTTTTATCTCACTGAGATATTCTTGCCAACTAGACAAAACAAGATTTAAATCCATTACTTATCTCTGGCTTTATCTTGTTGATGAAAACAAAGATACCAGTTGTAATCACCTAAAAATGGTCACCTAAACCCTAGACCCCCAATCTCAGCATTTAATCAAGAAACCCTAACCTTGATTAAACCTAAGTCCTAAATCAAACAGGCAATTCATCAAATTGAACTGATC
>MU228326.1:1621553-1633605 GCA_018584345.1 Thuja plicata
GGAGGCAACAGGTCGATTCTTCCATACATGTAGGGTGAATGAATCGATATTCATTCCTGTATGCAGCTGAAGAGCAATGACTATGTTGAAGTGTTGTGCTAAATAGAGGCCACTTTTAGCATGCACACCAGTTAACTCTATATTTAGCTCTGCCAGCTAGATATTTTTTCATTTCTGAACTCAAGTTAATTTCAATGTTTAACTCTTTGATAGCTTCGGTCAACACTCCAGTTCTCCTTGCGCTTCTCTATCGGTTTACATTATGTTTCTGGCTGTCGATTATGCTTGTGATTCTGCTCGTCATTAATTCTCATCGGTGTTCTTTCTCCGTCCTCACTATGACTTGACTTTCAGTGATCTCTTTATGTCGGTGTTCTGCTGACCGTTAGTGTTTGATGTCATATTGTGAGTGCTTGTCTTTTATGTATTACTGAAAGAATAATTTTTTAATCTTTGATTCTCTAAAGTGTTTGACACTTTGATTATAACCGATTAGATTATATCAATTTGACATCAATGAAAATACAATCCAATAACTGATTTACTGTCTTGCATTATCTTTCTGCATTTCGGTGATCAACTTAACATTTTCAAACATTCAATCAGTTACATGTTATCAGCTCATGCCTTGGTTGTCGTCAAGAAAGTTACCACCTCCACATTCCCTTTCATTTGTGGGGAATAATCTTCTCCCTAGTCGTGGCCTAGGGAGCTAAAAATGAGCTAAGAAGTCTTAAGATAGCAAAATATTCTTTCCACCACAAGGATTATGATCCCCTTGGGCGACTGGCAAGGTTGATGCCAAAGGAGGTGAACCCCCATGTTTGGCACATAGAAGATTTTTGGGCCAACAGCAAGGATGACTATGATGTTTTGAAGCGATACTACACCACAATAACAAAAGGTCTGACATGTCAAAAGAATAAGACAAGGAA
Source organism: Thuja plicata (assembly GCA_018584345.1). Classification (NCBI taxonomy): domain Eukaryota; kingdom Viridiplantae; phylum Streptophyta; class Pinopsida; order Cupressales; family Cupressaceae; genus Thuja; species Thuja plicata. Next base: position 1,622,489 of record MU228326.1, read on the forward strand.
GGAGGAGTGTAAGAATTGGCCTCAGGAAGAGAGCCGGAGAGAAAGTAGAAGAAATCTGATCCCCCAGGGATCGAGGCTACATGCCTCATTAATAGGAAAGTGGCTCACTGTCTCTGATGCACCAGGTGTTATGTTGGAGTGGTGCCTTGGGAAGACCACCTGTCAGAATCATTTCTAAGCCGACGTGCCTTATTGGGATCACCTACCTTCTGACATCTTTATTAACCATCTGATAATGATCGGTCAGCTCCAGGGAACCTGGACGTGGTTCATCTAATGAATACAAAATTGTCAATCTAGAATTCCAGGATCAGGGAGCCTAAGCTCAAAGAATAAAGAATACAAAAATATTCATGGTCGATGGAAATCTCTAGACTCTAGAGAACCTTATTGTTCCTTACTATTCTTGAATGATTCTAATATTTGGCTAATGCTTTCTTCATCTATGTCCTTGATGCTATCCCATCGACTGCGAACAGCCTCCAAATTTTCTTCAACCTCTATGGCCCCGCTCTGGAACTCATCTACTATCTTTACGGCATCATGTGCCGGGATCATCATCTTGGATAATCTTGATAATCTGCCCTTGTCAAAATCTCTAGCAACCGAATACAAGGACTCCATTCATTCATCAAATTTGCTAAGGACATAGTCCTCTGGGGTACATGTTCCAGTGGTGAAGGGATCAACTCATGATACCCCAACCACAAACGCTTGAAATAGGCCCAAGGGATACTAAGATGCGGTCACCTTTTCTTTTAAGGCCTTAACCAGTTCCTTGCATACCTCGATTCTGAGTCCAAGTCTAGAGTACTAGTTCTAGAGAGAATCATATGATTCTTCTCCCAAAATTCCTGTCTCTGTGGCAGCTTCTTCTCTGATGTTGTAGATTTATTCCAACCCGGCCCTCCACTCTTCATATTTTTCCAAGTCTTTCTCCCATACAAGAGTGAATCCATTCACCTAACTAAGGAGAAGGTTGATTTGGTAAAGATCTGGGAGGGAAACCGCTAGGAATTGTCTTATGGCAGCTATCTTCTTGGTGACCCACCCATCCATAGCCTATGACTTCTTCTTCAAGGCCCGGAGAGAATCCATATCACCCTGCATAAGTGGAAATCCAAAGGCATAATATTTCAGGTGGATCTCAGCCAGGGGATATGTAATTTCTACTAGAAGTGCAAGGATATTTGCATTAGTTTTACTTTCCTCCTTTAGCTTCTAGCCTTGTTTGATGTATCGGGCCTCCACTTCTTTCGTTGCCTCTCTCAGTAGGTCCAATTCACCCTAATTATCCCTTCTCCCTAGTGCCACTTCTATAACAATGTAATCTTCAGGCCTTACGGCCGCTGCATCTGCATCTAGAGGAGGTGTTGCAACTATTGCAACTATGCTTCTTGTTGGACAAGTCTAGAGAGTATGGACTATCCGTGCCTTCTTGGACTTCTAGGCCTCTGCACCTCGGGCCATCATTTCGGCCAAGGAGAGCGGGACACTTGATGCGATCGCCGAGGATTTTCTCTTTCTCAATTGTACCAGCCATTGGGGTGGCTGGGGTGGCTTTGTTATCAAGACCTAGGCATTTGGATTATTTTCAAAACTTGGTAGTGCGTTCCCATAATTTGTAGTGTCGTCGGGCTCCTTTTCTTTATTTTTTTCCTATTCTTGCTCCTGTTCTCTAGAGGCTTCAGTATTTTCTGCTATGTTGGCGTCTTCTTTTGTGATATTTGGGACTTCCTCTTCTTTGGCATTATTATCACCCATATCTTTAGGGACCTCCTTCCCCTTAGCTATTTTTGTCCTTCGGCTTCATTGGCCTCGTCTGCTAGAATATTTTCCTCCATTAGAACATCTTCTAGAGGTGGGTGAGGTTTTTGGCCAAAATTTAACAATGCGGCCACTTTTACTACTTCACCAAATGTTCTCTGGGGCACTTGATCACCCAGAGTAACCAAAGGCATCTGGAGCATGATGAATGTGGATATGGTTGATCCCGTGGGTCTGGGCTCCCCAACCATCGATTACTCATCTGTGCTTTGCCTTGGTTCATCCTTAGTCTCTTGGATTGGTGTTTTCTCCCACTTAGGCTCCATGTGTATCTCTTCCCAGAACTCCTACTCTTCAGCAGCCTCTTGTTCCAGGGCTTCTTCTCCTATGGGGACTTTCTCCTTTTCTTGAGTGGCAATCTCCTCAACTGCGTGACCAATATCCTCATGCAAATTCATGAGTTCATCCGCCCCAAACACATCATCAAAATCATCGTGTGGGGAGGGATATCAAGGATCTCTAGTTCAAGTTTAGGGGAATTTGAACTGACATCAACTGGAGGCATGTTCGACATACCAGGGCTAGCGGCTATGTTTGGAGTGGGGGTCACCCTTTTCTTCTTCTTTCTCAGTAATGGGACCCCAATCTCCAAAATACTGGTAGACTCCACCTCAGCAAAAGTTTGTCTGCTCGTCATTGTAGCCAATGAAGGGGATCCCACCAGGCGAGCAGATGCCATGGGTGTCACAAGGAAACTAGAGGATATTTGCTGGCTAGCTAGCCTTGCCGACTCCATTTGTTGTTGTAGTTGCACCATTAAGGGGGTGGGGCCTTCGGGAGGTACCTTGGTTGGGGTGCCCTCTTTTTATTTCCCCTTACTTGTGCTAGGTCCAGCAGCAATAGAGGAAGATGAAGTAGACCTTGAAATAATTGATCCCTTCTGGGTGCTTTTGGGGCACACCTAGGAAAAATACTGTTGATTGGCCTCCAAAATTGGGTGGCATACTCCCTTAATTTCCAAGTCTTTCAGGGTGTCCCAATCCACCAGAGGGAGATCCAACTTGTCTAATCCCTGCCCTTTATATACTGGGTCTTCTAATGACCCTTCATTTGAAAATCCCTTTGGAAAAGTCTGAAGGTTGAGCACCTTCATGAGTCCCTTGGAGATCTATGAATGTTGATGGGCCCAAAGATCAAAACTATCCTAACAATCTGCCCAAAAGTATTCAATGTCTTCCTTGTACGGCGAGGATGCCCGGGGAAGTGCCAAGGCAATCTTTCCTAGAGGATCATAATTTTTCCTAGCATGGTGGAATTCCACCAGTCCCAGGCTTTTCAACTCACTATTTTCCTTCCTTACTGCGGTGAGGCTGCACATATAATTCCCACATGAAACTGGGAATGGGACGTTGATGACCTTCTTCAATGTGAAGAAGGTGTGCAGGTCTAGGATCTATCGGCAAAACTCCAAAAGAATAATTATATCCCCACAATACTGAGGAAGAAGATAGGGTTTCCCAGAGAAGTCAGTCACCTAAATGTAGGTGTGGTGTGGAAACTAAATAAAATAATGGTCATAAGTACTGAACAGGTTCATTGCCTCCTGCGATAATCAGTACCCGAAGTCCTAGGTAAGTGTTAGAATATTATGGTAAATGAAAGCATCATTTTCCCAGCAGAAATTTAGGAAACTGAGTTCCCATTGTACTTGGGGATAATGATCCCATGGTGTTAACTGGCCCAGCCCATTTCCAAGTTCACCTACTATTCCCAATCTCCAAAAAGCCACTCTCTTTTGGGCCAGTGCCCATAGTACGTATAATGTCATATAGAACTTGGAAATCTTGATGACGCTCTTCAACTGTGTGTCCACATGATTGGCGATGATGACTACCCAGTTGAAAGTTTGGTTGTAGGAGGTGATGTAGTAAAGAAAGTACTACATCCATGCTGAGAAATCTCAGGCATGGGGAAATCCAAAGATCCTACATAGAAATATGTTCCCCACGTGAATGGGCTCTTTGAAATCCCCGTGGGCAATTTTCAACTTCATCCTTTTATGGTCCCTCTTTGGGGACTTCAGCCACTGAGTGTTAAGGTATTGCTGGGAGATGAGAGCAGCTTCCTCGAACTCCTTTAATGACTTGGCCTTGTTGAAGATGACGAACCCCTAGAATTGTGGAATCCCCAGCCCTAATGAAAAATTTGCTGCATCTAGGGTGACAATCGTTGCTTGGTATTGTAATGGTCGGGGATCAATGAGCAGAATAGTTTGAGTGGGTGCATTGTACAATGTTTCCAGTTGAAGTATCAATTTTGGTGGATGCACCGCATAGGGAAAGTTTGCAGCCTTTATAATGCCAAAAGTGGCCAAGTGAGTGGCCATATTGTCTCCACCGGCCTTCAATCAATATATGGCTTGAATGAAGCCCTGCATTTAAGCCCAAAGTCTAGGCTCTGTGTTTTTTATTTCCTATACTTTGGATTCCACCTTGGACCCCATGAGAATGCCCCCCTTTGGGTACTTGGAGGTCAGTGGCAACTTAGCAAGCATCTTTTTGGCCTTGGTTTTTGTGGCCACCCGGGTGGAGGTAGTAGGTAGCTCCGGGATATCAGGAGGAGTGATTACCTTAGACATCTCGATCACACAATCAACAACCTGAAAGACCAAAGAACCATCAGCACATGATATAATAATAGTAACTTTTTTTTATTCTGGGGGAATCATCACCGTGTCGCATCTGTCTAGAGAGTGTTTGCATATATCAAAATCCCAGATTATAAACATGAGTTAGATTATGATAAACATTTGGGGGCTCTAGGGGTACTAAACTAGGTGATAAAGATAGCATGAGAACCCTAGGGGCCTCAGCACCCAGAGTTTGGAAGAACTAACTGTTGTCATGTCGATGTGACCAGTAGGAAGCTGTACTTAGATGACATGGGTTTTCACATGGCCGTGTGACAGGAAGCGTAAATTTCATTAATAGTTACAAGTGGGCTGACACAAGGGAAATTGAATGCCAGATGGGATGGTGTTTAAATTCCCACTCATGGGAAATTAATACCACCATTAAGATGACATGAAAATGGAGAGAGAAAGCTGCCATAGCTCAAACCAGCGAGGTGTCAAGTTTGAACCGTGGCAACTCCCTCTCGATGAGCTTGGAAAAGTGATTCAAGAAATGATGGAGTACGACAAGCTTGTTAGGAATGGAAGGATATGAAAGAGGTATACACACCAAAATATAGAGAGCCGAGGCATATATACATGATTTATAGACATCTACACAATGTATAGAACTAACAAAAATGCCACAAGCTAACCTATGACAATGTACAATACATACACTAGATTACGACTGCACAGAGGGTGGACAACCCTCTGGTAGGGCCAACCCACCAATGGGAGGCAAACCAAGAGAAAACATAGAAAGTGGGAACGCAAACAAACAAAAACAAAACCAGACAAAGCAAGCACCACAAAAACAAAAAGGAAGATAGAAAACCAAAAGAACGAAAACCAGAGGAAAAATGACAACCAACCTAGAAAGAGGAAGGATGAAAGGAAAATGAACACAGAAAATGCTCTGCAATAGGTCCACCTTCAAATGATCACAAGCAAACACCGCAAATCACACTCGATTAGCCACTAAGAATGGGGAGCAATTCGTTGTTTAATCGCCTTAATCACTTCAATATCGCTCTGAATACTCTAAGTGTTTTAATCGCGGTAACTATGAAAGTGACAGGTAATTTCCATTTATACCCCTAGGGTAAAAATAGGCTACACTTTTATAAAAACTCAGAAACCTCAAGACTCTGGGCCCGAGAATTCCATATGACCATACTTTCCCACGAGGGAAGACATCATGGTGAAGAATCTCAGAGTCCAGAATCCAGCTCTAGAAAGAACAAACAAACTCTAGGACCGTGTCCCAGAGACACGAGGAAGAAAAACAAAAGGGGGACAACCCTCATGGGAGAAAATCCTAGAGGGAAAACAAAAAAAACAAAAGAAAACAAGGGAAGGGAAAAAGAGAAAAAAAGGGGGACCCAACATTTTGCCCACAAAATGTAGGGACAGGTATGCAGGGCATAACAAGTTGTACATGTGAACAGATCATACTATTTCATTTTAACCATTGATTCAGAAAGTATATTAACCAAGTAGGATTTAAAGATCCTTTCTATATTGAGATACATCCCAAGGAGTATCAAAAATTTTGATCATGAAGATAGCATGATATGCCAGATACCATTTGACAAACCACGGTTTGGTCATTGAGGGTAGCATAAAGATGCCTGATACAGACTGAAAGAATAATCTATTAAATCATCTAACAATGTCACAGCTAATAGTGTGTTTGTAACCTTTAACAGGGTTGGCTCTTCATCGAGTTCACTTTAGAAGAGTGAAAATTTTGAGTTATCGATCCCAAGTGGTTTTTCCCTTAACAGGATTTCCACATTAAAAATCCATGTTTCAATGTGTTTATGAGTCATTACTTTAGTGTTTTTCATTACACATAACTAATATGGATTGATCGGTATACACTAAGCTATTTACTTTGTTTTGGTAAATTGAAAGACTTTTATTTGGTAAACATAAAGAATAAGGTTTAACAGAGCACTTCGAACAATAGTTATTTGATTTGATTATTTGAAGGCATACATCTTGTAGGACTAAAGATAACTAGAGGCTTAATATTGTGGTACTATCTTTTTGGGTTGATTAATTGGAATGTTTTTGAGGCCACTGATTCACCCCCCCCCCNGATTCCCCCCCCCCCCCCCCTCTCAGTTATTACTAACAATTGGTATCAGAGCTTGTGTGTTTAGAAAGGGAGTTTAACTACTCAAGCAAAAGATCACAAGATGAACAAACGAGATGTCCCCAAGTTGAATAAAGACAAATTTGCATCATGGAAAAGAAGAATAAGACTCCACCTGTTAGTAATTGGTAATGATGTTACTTAACACCTTGATACTGAATATGTGTTTCCTATAGGACCTCATACTCTTGAGAAATTGAGAGAAAAGCATGGGCATAATTGTACGATGATAGAACTTTCCTCATCACTCTTTGATGCTGAGTTTGAAGGTGTTAAACCCTGCACCTCTGCAAAGAAAATGTGGGATAAGTTGAATCTGGTACATGGAGGAGATGCTAATGTACTAAGAGCCAAGGCAGAAAACCTAAGAGGGAGGTTTTATTTCCTAAGGATGAAAGAAGGAGAAAATATCACTCAGTATAGCTGCAAAATCAAAGAGGTAGTCAATTCTATCCAAGGACTTGGAGGTGTACTTGAAGAGGAGATAGAGGTAAGTACAATCTTAAGAACCTTATTGCCTTTATATGCTATTAGATTTTATTCTATTCAAGAAATGAGAGAAGTTACAAATTTACTCTAGATAGTCTGATTGGTAGACTGATTTCATTTGAGATGAATAACTTTGATAATAGTGTCTTACCATCTATAGTATCTGCATTCAAATCTTCTTTCAAAATAAGTAAGTCAAGTCATAGACATGCTATTAGAAATGATAGTGAAAGTGATAATGAGGATCAAAGACTTGATGAGATTGAAGCACTAATCGAAAGAAGACTGCAGGGAGGCAAAGGTAGATACAAAGGTAAATTACCACTTGTATGTTTTAATTGTAAAGAGGTTGGACACTTTGTTGCAAGATGTCCAAATAGAAGAAAAGATGACAGAAGTAATGACAGAAAATATGAGAAGAAGTTTGATAGAGGTGATAATAGATATTACCGAAGAAACTGATAGTTTGAAAGAAGAGATAACCAAGACTACAAGTACAAAGGAAAGAAAGTGTGTTACCTAGATGAGAATAGAGCTGATGATACTGACACCGAATCTAAAGAAGACATTGAAATGGTATTTGTATCCATGAAGGATAATTCAGACAAAGAAGAATAAAGGTATGTAGAAACTGCACTCATATCTAAGGTTAGTAAGAATGATGTTTGGATCATAGATAGTGGCTACACTGATGCAGGAGCTTCAGAGGGTCATAACTTTTGACTTGGATATGGGTTTTGGCTGAAATTTTACAGGAAAATTTGTGAGCTAGAAATAATAGAAATTATAACTCAACTAGCTCTGTTGGTGGCCGTTTTGACATTTTTTTGGGAGCCTGAAGTTTCATCTTGACCTCCAAAATTGCCTTTTTCTATTTCTTCCCAGTTTTTTGAGTTTTGTTTTTTGTAATAAATCTGAAATCATGTTTTTGATTTTGTGGGTTAGTTAGCAATTTGACTTGCCTTAGTTGGGAGATTTTCTTGGAAAAAATCAGCATTCATAGGATCAGTTTTGAAAATTACCAAAAATGGAAAAATCTATTTTTTTCCTAAAAACCTGCCAAATATGGTAATTTTGGAATTGTATTGAGTAAGATTTTTATTTCATTGTAGAGGCAGAGTAAGTTGGAGAAGTTAATGAAGAATTCAAATTCTATAATATTTCCATTGTGTATTTTCTGAGTATTTTCTCTTAAGGGTTTTGGGCTACATCATTTGGTATCAAAGCGGTATGATGGTTGGAAGAGGAAGAGGAAGAGGTAGAGGTCTCACCCAAATGCAGAGAGATATGATACGCTTGCAAAGACAAGTAGCAGAACTCATGAACTGATTAGAAAACCATGGATTACAAAGACAAGAAGATGAATCTGAGGGAGAGGTGGACAAAGAAGTTGAAGGAATAGAAGAAGGATGAGAAGAAGTAGTGAGTTTCAAAGAGACGCTACTCATAGTCTTGGAGGGGAAAAATGAAGCAATCAAGGTTGATGTTTCAGACTATTCAGGTAGTCTTAAACCAGAGGAAGTGATAGATTGGCTAAATGAGATGGGGAAGTTTTTTGAATGGAATTCTATGACAGAAGAAAAGAAGATGAGGTTTGCATGCACCAAGTTAAAGAGACATGCGATGATCTGGTGGGATCATCTCCAAAATAAAAGAACAAAGAAAGTGAAGGATAAAATAAGAAATGCAGCAAAATTGAGAAAAAGTTGAGAGAAAAATTCTTACTGGTGGATTATTCTCAAACACTCTTCTGAAGGTTTTAGAATTTGAAATAGAATTTGTTTTCTATGCAAGATTATACAGATGAATTTTACAATTTGTCCATCCATATACAACATCAAGAAAGTAATGAACAGATGGCTACAAGTTATTTAAATGGTTTGAAATACACTATTCAGGATGAACTAAGCATGCATTAGATCAACTATATGGAGGATACCTATCAGTTGGCTCTAAAGGCTGAAGAAAAACAAACTAGGTAGTACAATCAGAGGAATAGAGGAGGACGAAGAGGTACATCAACTCCATTTCGAGGAGGCTCAAGTTCAAGTCAAGGGAGTGAGAAACAACAAGAAACCTGTTCAAATCCATGGAATCAACAAAGAGGAAGGGGGTTTCAACATGGTAGAGGCAATGGTAATGGACAAGGATGGGAAGGCCAAAGAAGACCATTCACTTGTTTCAGACGTGGAGAAGAAGGACACAGGGCCTTTGAGTGTTCCAATTTCAACATGCAAGATGGAAACCAAGGATGGCCATCGAGAGTGAACCTAGCCCAGGTTGACAATGATGGATCAGAACAAGAAGTGTCTCCAGATATCAGAGAAATTCTCATGATGAGGAGGACAATGATTATCCCAACAAAGGAAGATATAGAGGAGAAAGGCGCTTGTGATTCATGGCTCAGAACTAGCATATTTTGAACAAGGTATACCTCAAGTGGAAAGGTATGTCAAGTAATTGTTGATGGAGGCAGTTGTGAGAACATTGTTTCTAAAGCAATCATAGAGAAACTAAATCTCCAGTGTGAAAATCACCCTCTTTCCTATCGGGTAGCATGGTTCAAAAAGGGAAATGAAGTTACAGTAGATAAGAGGTGCCTTGTTAAATTTTCCATAGGAAAGGTCTACAAGGATGAGTTATGGTGTGATGTGATTCCAATGGATGCATTCCATGTCGTATTAGGTTGCCCCTGGTAGTATGATAGAAAGGTTATTCATAATGGAGAGAAGAATACTTACACTTTCTAGAAGGATGGATCTAAGGTAATCTTGTTACCTCTTAGGAATGAAGGAAACGCTAATTAAAGTATGCCATCTGAAAAGGAACTTGTCAAGGAAATGAAAGTAACAGGGTTTTGTTACGCATTGGTAGTACAAAGAGGGAAAGAAAAGAACTTGAAAATACCACCAGAAGTAGCTATGGTGTTGGAAGAGTATTTAGATGTCATTCCAGAGGAACTACCTGATGGGCTACCCCCAAAATGAGATATCCAACATCATATTGATCTTATTCCAGGAGCAAGTCTTCCCAATCAAGCAGCTTACAGAATGAGTCTGACACAACATGTAGAACTGAACAAACAGGTAACTAAACTCATACATAAAGGATTAGTGTAGGAAAGCATATGCCTTTGTGCTATACCAGCATTACTAACCCCAAAGAAGGATGAAACATGGAGGATGTGCACAGATAGTCAAGAAATCAATAGGATAACTATCAGGTATCATTTTCCTATCCCTCATTTGGATGATATGATGGATGTTCTTGCTGGAGCAACACATTTCACTAAGATTGATCTGTGAAGTGGGTACCACCAAATCCGTATCTGAGAAGGGGATGAATGGAAAACTGCTTTCAAAACTAGGGATGGTTTGTATGAATGGAAGGTTATGCCTTTTGGTTTATCAAATGCACCTAGCACTTTTATGAGACTCATGAATATTGTGTTGCGTCCCTACATTGGCAAGTTTGTAGTAGTTTATTTTGATGATATAATGATTTTTAGTAAGGGAGGGAAGAGCATTTGCAACACTTGAGGATCATATTGGGGGTATTAAGAAGAGAAAAACTCTATGCTAATTGAAAGAAGTGTAGGTTCATGCAAGCAAGCCTTGTTTTTCTGGGATTTGTCATTTCTGCAGATGGTATCAGCATGGATCCAGAGAAATTTTAAGCCATTCTTGAATGGCATAGTTCACATAGTATCACTGAGGTGAGAAGTTTTCATGGCTTGGCCACTTTCTATAGAAATTTCATTCATAATTTCAGCAGCATTGTAGCACCTGTGATAGATTGCACTAAGGGTGGAGAGTTTTCATAGACCAATGAGGCTGAAGAGAGTTTCCAGTATCTAAAGAAGAGGGTCACTCAAGCTCCTATATTGGCCTTACCATATGTTGATAAAGTGTTTGAAGTGGACTGTGATGCCTCACATGTGGGCATTGGTGTTGTACTCAGCCAAGAAGGTAAGCCCATTGCCTTTTTTAGTGAAAAATTGAATGATGTGCGAATGAAATATTCTAC
>MU228326.1:1633984-1660336 GCA_018584345.1 Thuja plicata
GCTCAATGAGGGAAAATATTATTAGAGAATTTCATAGCAGTGGTATGGCTGGGCATTTTGGGAAGGATAAAACAATAACCTTGGTAGCAGATAAGTACTACTGGCCAAAGATGAAGAGAGATATCACTAGGTTTGTGGAAAGGTGCCGAATTTGTTAAGTAGCCAAAGGGCACTCCCAAAACACTAGTTTTTACATGCCATTGCCAGTACCAATAGGACCATGGACAGACTTGTTGATGGGGTTTTGCTGACCGGGTCCGCCAACAGTCATAAGTTGTCACCAGGTTCCGGAGAAATCGGCCAACTCCGCCTGTAAAGGCTGTCCGGGGGAAATAAATCCTCCGGGCCTTCAAGCACTGGGTGTCAGGTCACGACAGTGCAAGGCTCGGTTGGGAGAGGTGACTATTTTCGAGGGGGATAGCTGGTTACTTCAACTCGTTCTCTTGGAGATTCAGAATAGTAAGGGTTTCCCGGAGTATTCCATACTTGGAAAATAAAATGAAAAAGATCCTGCAGGGTTAGAAACACTTATCTAACTATATTCATGCTGAAAAGTCCAGAACATCAACAACACTCTGAAAGACTACACTAAATACCGAAGAAATACACAACCATCAGTTAGCATTTTATCAGTAGCAGAAATAAGGAGGTCGTTAATCTACTTTAACATATCAGAGTGAAGGACATACAGAACATCAAAACATGAAATACCATTAACTCAGAAGCAGAGACGTTAACAACTTCATTGCCAAGAATCCTTCCTTCTTCATTAATGTAGTCCAGCAAGCACTGGTGCGTGATACAATGGTGGCTCCAAGGGAGCATTCAACTATCAAGAACACAACAATGGAGCATTGAGCTCTGCAACTAAAGCCAGAAAATTACTCTTGCTATTTCTTATGGACAACAAAATTATCAATTTTGCTGACCCTTAGAAACGGGTCGATTTGCCTATTTATACCACTTTTTCTAACCCTAACCCTATTTTACTATGCTTTAATAAAATACAATATCTGGGGGCCGGTACTACCTACGCCACCCTACAAAAGAGCTAGAGACGGAATAGGTCTACCAAGTCAGAAGAAGAAGATAAGAATATACATCGGAAGAATCAGCCTCGAGAAGAGAGCCTGAGAGAAGAAAGAAGAAAGAAGGTCCCCCAGGGACCGAGGCTACATTCCTCATAAATGGAAAATGCGGCGCCCTCTCTCCAATGTGCCAGGTGTACCTTTAAACGGTGCCTTGGGAAGATCACCCTGTCAAAAACCAACTGCCGAACCAATGCCTCTTGATGTATCCAACTACCCTCTGACAGTCTTTATTAACTGCCTCTGAAAGTGACCGGTCGGCCTCGGGGACCGGGACGCAGATAACTTTAAAGAATCCAAAATTGTGGATCCGGAACTCCGGGATCCAGGAACTTACGTCCCCCAAAAGAATAAATAATGTTGAATACTCAAATTTCTCCAGCTCCCGGAGAACGCTCAAAGCTTTTTATTATCATTGAAGGCCTGAAGGATGCGGAAAATGCCTTCTTCATCAATCTTCCTTAGGTTGGCCCTCCTATGTCTGGCCACCTCAACCTGTTCCGCCAAGTCTGGAACATTATTTCGGAACTCATCTACCATCCTGGTGGTATCATGGCCCTTAAGCACCATCTTGGTTATCTTTTCCATCCGGGCCCCATCCATTCCCTCTGGGGACTGATAACGAGATGCCATTCTTTCATCAAAATTCTCCAAAACTGACTCCTCGGGGGTATAAGTATTTGCACCAAGGGGGTCAACCCCGGAAGCCTTTATTACAAATGACTTATATAAATTAAAAGAATATTTTATTGCGTCTATCTTTTCCTGCAAAGACTCTACCAGTTACTTGGTTACCTCCAATGTGAGGTCCAGTCTGGAGTGCTGAGCCTTTATGAAATTAAACGATTCCTCACCCAGAATTCCAGATTCAGAAATTATATCTTCTCCTAGGGTGAGGAGCTCTTCGAACTCTACCTTCCACACCTGGTAATTCTCGACATCACTTTCCCGTTGCTCAATCAGTGCTTCCACCTGCAAAATAATCTGTCGGGCCGTATACAAATATGGGAGAGTGGCCACTAGGAAACGCCGGGTGTTTTCAATTTGTAGAGCGATCCAATCGTCTACTGCCTGGGCCTTCTTCTTCATTACTCGCAGGGAGTCTATGTCGCTTTGCAGTATTTCCTTGTATGTGGAGGTCTGCGGAGGGGCGGCGTTGAGGGGTCGAGCCAGCTCTGTGAGTAACCCCATAAGTTTTGCACTCTTCTCCTTTTCTGCCTTCATCCTCTGGGCCTCTTTTTTGTATCGAGCCTCCACTGCCCTTGCCGCTTCTTTTAGCAGGTCCACTTCGCCCTGCTTTCCCCTTTTGCCTAAGGATACCTCTATGATATTATAGTCTGCGGGATTGCGGTCGCTTCATCGGCGTTTGGGGGAGGTGTTTCTACCACCGCAATTGTTTCTCCGCCCGGCCTAGTTTGAAGGGTATGAACTGTCCGGGCCTTCTTTGCTTTTGGCGGGGCCTGAGCCAAGGCCATCATTTCAGCCAGGGAGATGGGGACTGTTGGAGCTGATTGGGCTTTCCTTTTTCTTCTCTCTGCCAACCACGGAGGTGGAAGGGGTGGCCTTCCTGCCAGATTTTGTTCTTCAGATCCTCTCCCGGTGTCCGGTGGCGGCTGCTCTTTTTCAACAGTTACCTCCTCTGCTTTCCTCCCTGCTGGAACTTCTTCAGTAGCAATATCTTCTTCAATTTCTATCTCCCCAGTCTGGTCCGTGATGTCAATTATCGTGTCTAGACCCTGATCGGCTTCTTCAAGGATCTCCTCTTCATGCTGCTCTTCTTCCTCATCTGTCGGTAGTAGGGGCAGGATTGGGCCAAGATTTAGAGTTTGGGCCGCTGTGATCACCTGCCTGAAGCTTTCCCCCGGGTGTGGCCTTGGGAATGAGGTGGCTGGGGTTACGATTGGTCCCGAAGTTCTGGGTTTGGGTTCCCCAGTGGATGCCTTTGGTTCACTTGATGGCTGTTGGTCCACTCCCGGACCTTCTGTTCCTGAGGCCCCAGAAATAATCTCTAGTTCTAGCCTCTCTTCTTCTGTTCACTGCTCTTCTTGTCTTGCAGCTTCTTCTTCCTAGTTTTCCAGGTCCACAGCCTCTTTTTCTTGCTTTGGGACTTCTGTCCCTGCTTGTGTATCGTCCCCCTGTAGATTTCTGAACTCATCGGCTGTAAACATGTCAAAATCCTCTTCAGGAGGGGGACTGGCTGGGATGTCTACCTGTTCTGCTTCCTTCTCCGGTTCCGGAAAACTAGAGGAAAGGATTTCCACTTCTTTTGGGAGGGAAGCCCTGGGTGCCAGCTCTGCCTTGGGCTCTTGTATGTGCTTTCTCTTCCTCTGGGTGATTAAAGGCAGCCCCGCATCTGCTATTGCTGCTGCCTCCAGAGGATCCACGCCCATCGCCTTCGCCATTAAAGCAGCCAATGATGGGGAGGAAGGAGGATGAATTGTTCTGGCCATTAGCGGGGGAGTGGCAAGCCTTGTGATCAATTGCTCCCTCATTTGTTGGGAGGCCGCTATAGATTGTCTAATCTATTCTTGAATGGGGACTTGCTGCGTGGGGGGAGTTGTCTCTATCCCTTTTCCTTTATCTGCGCCTTGTGCAGAAGTCCCCGCTCCCAGAGTCAACCTTGGTACCAGTGGTGGTGCTTTTGTTACCGGTTGGGAGGCCAGACGCGCACTCCCAGGGCATGCCTTCTTAAAATAAGCATGACTTCTCTCGAGCACCTCCCGAGTGAATTCCTCAATTGTGTGGTCCTCCTGGACACCCCAATTCATTGGCGTCAAGGGCATTTTGTCTATTCCCTTTTCTTTGTACTGGAGATCTATAGTGGGGGCGTCATCTGAAAAGCCCGCCGGAAATCTCTAGAGCTTTAGCTCCTGCATCATTCCAGCCGTCATTCTATCATAATGCTGGCTACGCACATCCATATCATCCTGGCAATCTGTCCAAAAGTCATCTATGTGTGCATAGTGGGGGTCCGCAGCCTGGGGCAGTGCCGTTGCAATTCTGCCATGCGGATCAAAATTCTTCCATGCCAGATAAAACTCCTGCAAGTTATAACTTTGAAGCTCATTATATGCCTCCTTTGCGGCGGCCAGATTACAGGTGTAGTTCCCACAGGAGATGGGAACAAAATGTTTGGGACCTTCTTGTGGGCCAAGAGGGTATGCAACTCCATCATCTGTCGGCAATATTCCAGCAGCACGATCTTGTCCCCACAATGCTTGGGCAACAAGTAGGGTTTCCCGTAGAAGTCAGTGACCCTAATATATGTGTGCTACTGGAACTAGATGTAGTAGTGCCCATAACTACTAACCAATTTCATCGCCTCCTTGGACAGGCGGTATCCGGCATCCCAGGTGGGTGTGAGAAAATGGTGGTAAACGAAGGAGTCATTTACCCGGCAGTAATTGGGGAAGCTGGCTTCCCATTAAATCTGTGGGAAATAGTCCCACGATGCTTTCTGTCCTTGGCCAAGTCTGAGAACGCCATCTGTGAGTAGGCCATTGGAGTGGGGCCTCTGTTGGGGCCAAAGCCCAGAAAACATAAGAAGTCATATAGAACTTCTTGTTCTTGTTCAGTTGTCAGAACTGGGAGTCGACGTGATTGGAGATAATGGTCGCCCAGTCGAAGAATTCTCCCTTAGTGGAGATGCCCAAGAGGAAATAGTACATCCACTTTGCAAATTCCTAGGTGGAGGGCTGCCCAAATACCTAGGTTAACGCTATCATCCCCATTTGGATGCTTTCCTTGAATTCAGAGCAGGGGATATCTATCTTCATTCTTTTTGGATCCCTCTTTAGGACCTTTAGCCAGTGCATGTTCAAGTACACCCAGGAGGCATCCTCCAGTAGGTTGAATTGTTTCAATGCCTCTGTCCTCGTGACCACTGAAGATCTCTCAAATTGTAGGATTCCCAAGCCAGCTTGGAAAGTAACTGGGTCAAGGGACACCAGTGGAGTGGGGAATCCCGATGGTTCTGCTGGTGCTAACATGACGGCCCAGACAGAAGAGTTATTATGGGCCGCCAGAGTAAGAATAAGCTCCGGAGACTGCACGGAGCATGGGAAGCAAGCTGCCTGAAGAATTCCAGAACCTCCAATGTTAGTCACAATGGTATCTCCAGCCTGCCGCTGTATATGCATGATTTTCACTAGAGCCTGCATTTCTGCCCAAGTTTCGACACCAGGGTCGGTCATAAATTTCACTTGGGACTCAATCTTTGAGCCCACAGTCTCCTCACCCTACATATACTTCATGGTGAGGGGGAGCTTTGCCAGGGCCTTCTCTATCTTAGACTTTGCCACTGCCCTGGTCTCGGTTGTGGATGGCAACTCCGGACTTCTAGGAGGAGATGAGGCGGACGCTTCAGACATGGTTGTAGTATTAAGTCCAGACATGCAAGACAAAGCGACTGTCATAACATATTTATCAAAATAAATTAGTAACTCCAGGGTCCGGATATCTTACCACCGCGCTATTTTCTTTTTCTGAAAAGTTAGTTTCTTCGCATAAGTATCTGAAAAGAAAAACATAAACTTAACATTTTCATTATATCTCCAGGTCTGAGAAATTTTGTCACACTTGAGGAATGCATGGGACGAATGACGAAAAGGGACCTGAACCCCTGAGAAGTGACCGTTGGTAAAGAAGAATGTGGAAGCAAGTCCACGTGGACGCCACATGCGCTAGCATTGAATGGATGGAATGGCACTGGCGGCGGAGCCAACTGTTTGAACGCGCGAAAAGGGAAAGCCACATGGCCAGAAGTAATTACGCGCATGGGAAATAAATGAGGCTCTGACAGCCTTGATGGAGGAGAGAGAAAATTGCCTGTTTGAAACCAGCCGAGAGCCGAGTTTCAAATAGGTGGTTTTCTGCCTTGAAGCAAACTTGAAGCAAAAAATCGACAGCAAGGGTGACTCGACCAGCTCGTCAAGCCACCTGGAAGGATATACAGAGAGCCGAAGGGTATATACATGGAAAGGAAGGATATATACAAGGGCTTCTTACAAAAATATACATATATACATGAATATACACATGGACGACTCCCACGAGAGAAACCAGACAAAGCTGAAACAAGAAAATACAGCTATTTACGTTATGCACATGCTATCTACTAGCTATTTACAAATGATTTACAAACTATTTACAAAATACTTACAGACTATCTAAAAAATATTTACAAAATATTTTACAGAATATCTACATCTGTGCGAAAGGCAGACAACCTCCTGGCAGAGCCGAGCCACCAGCAAGCAGCGAAACCAGAAAGCCAAAGAAACAACACAGAGAAACAAAGCAAATGAAAACAAAGCAAACAAAATGAAGAAAACCAGGAAACGAAAGCAAGAAGGAAGAGGAGGGAATCAGAGAAACCAACCTGAAAATGCAGAAGGCGGAGGAAGGAAAGATTACCAGGATAACTCTGCAACAACTTCAAACCGTCAAGCTGTCAAAATTACCACCACGGAGCACTAGCGTACGTCTGAGAACAGTGCAAGGTGTTAAGCTTTGATTATCACAAATCTCTCTGTAACTGCTCTGCTAATCACTTTGGAAATCGCTCTATTTCACTTTAAGTGCTTCAAATATTTTAATCATGGTGAGTGTGATAATGACAGGCGAGTCTATTTATACCCGTGGTAAAAAGTAATTCTCCGCACTCTGGAAATTTCAGGTTAGGCAAAACATCCAGACTCCGGGCCCGGGGATTCCTTACGATGATATTCCTAAGACTTAGGAACATCGTCACAAAGAATCCCAGAGTCTGGAATCTAGCTTCCAATCGAAAGGCAACCTCTGGGATCCGGGATCCCAGAGGGGAAAAACAAACCAAGAAAATGACATGGTCCGGGGAAGAAAACCCCAGAGAAAGAAGGCAAAAGAAAAATAAAGACAAGGGAAGGCCGCAACTAAAAGCAAAGCAAAAGAAAAAAAAGGGGGACCCAACATTTTGCACACAAAATATAGGGACGGGGATGTAGGGCATAAAAAATGGCGACTATCTGGGACAAATGCCTTAGCGCATTTGAGAATCATAGAATCTCTGGTTAGGACAACTGGGACAAACCATCCTCCCGAAGCATTTGACAAGTACAGAGTAGCATATCCAAGAGAACCCGACCACACAGGAGTCAGTCCGTAGCTTTCATCAGTGGTGTCGTGTGTGCTTTGGAAGGAAATCAAGCTGATGACCCCTGGGAGAAAATAGAGAAATAGCACTAATTACATCAAACCAGTCATCAATTTAATCGCTTTTCCCTCGGAGACCAGAGTTTTGTCCTGCTTATCCTTGTTACTTCATTTATTTCTAGGTGGGGAAGGCGGTACTTCTTTCACCATTGAGCCCAAGCTTAGCTAAAATTCAAATGGCGGTACTTCTTTCACCCATCCACCTATATTTAGATATTTGGAGAGGATAAAACGCTGGACCCGGAAGGAATTCCTTTGGATTTTTAGACGTGGATCAACCAACCAGTACAGCTGATCTACCCTCGACGTGTCCGATTACTTTTTCCTCATATTATTATTGTTCACTGATTGCCAGACTCCCGGAGACAATGCCCAATGGAGATTGCTCAAAAATGTGCCATGACCTGCAAACAATCCCGGAGACCGGGTTGATTCCACCGTGATAAAGACAGATTCTAAAGTTCACCATGTCGAAGGCATTGCACCAGAGACCAAAGTTATGCGAAGCATTCCCGTTTCCACAAGATGGGACAAAAATGTTGGGGCCAAAAGAAAGCAAAAAGCGAAAACAAAAACAAAAGCAAAAAGGGAGACTGCCCCAGAAGGTAGCCAACAAGACTATTTACAAGGGGAAATTTACATATAATACAACTTTGGACAAGCTTACCCTTACTCGAAGTAATGTTTGAGAAATTTCCCATTAACAGGTAATGCAACGGGTTCTCCAGTCAAGGTGTTAAGGCGGTAAGTATTTCCCCGCAGATTTCTGAAATCAAGTATGGTCCGAGCCAGAGCCGTTGGAACTTGGCGTGCTTTCCTTTCTTCTCCCGGGCCTTATCCCACAACAGGACTAGATCCGAGATCTGAAAAGCCTTGTATTGGGCTCTTCTGTCAAACCATCATTTTACTACCGCTTGATGACACGCGAAATGTTCAAGGGCCGCGTCTCATTGTTCCTCCATCCGCACCAGATTTAGGAGCCGAACCTCCACAATGTTGTCTCTGTTGTTGAATTCCTGCATAAATTGTAAAACTGGGATTTGTAAGTTGACTGGGAATATAGGGTTCTGACCATAAACCAAGTGGAATGGGGATGTTTTCAGGGCGGCTTTAATATGAATACGATCCGCCCAAAGGGAAAATTTCAATTTTCACTGCCAATCCCGGGGATTTTGTTCTAGCAGATGTTTGATCACGTCAAGTAGATTCTTGTTCGTTGATTCAGCAATGCCATTCCCCTGGGGGTAATAGTTGCTGGAGAACTTCAGCGTGATCTTTCG
This sequence comes from Thuja plicata, assembly GCA_018584345.1. Taxonomy (NCBI): domain Eukaryota; kingdom Viridiplantae; phylum Streptophyta; class Pinopsida; order Cupressales; family Cupressaceae; genus Thuja; species Thuja plicata. Next base: position 1,642,545 of record MU228326.1, read on the forward strand.
GTTGTAGGTCCATTCAAGCAATTGTGTGGAAGAAAATGTCAGACCATTGTCACATACTAAAGCAAAGGGCATTCCAAACCTTGTGACGATGTTTTCCTCCAAAAACTTGATAACTATGTCTACCGTGCTATTTTTGCAAGGTATAGCCTCAAACCACCGAGTGCAGTAATCAGTAGCAGTCAGAATGTATCAGTGGTTGGCAGACGAGTTGGGGTTGATCTCCCCAATGAAGTCAAATGCCCACTGGGCAAAGGGTCTAGCCTCATAGACTGGTTGCAGAGGCATGGCTGGGTTGCGCTCACGATGCGCTGCAGTTTGGCAAGTGTGGCATTTTCTAACATGAGCGTAAACATCTCTGAAGATACAGGGCCAATAGTATCTGGCCTGGAGAATTTGATGGGCAGTGGCGTCAGCTGAACCATGCCCGGTTCCAAACTATCCATGGAATTCATCAATTATTTTCACAGCTTGGTCCCTGTCGATGCACCGGAGGTACACTCCCTCGTAGTTCCGACGGTAAAGCGCAGAGTTTTTGATCATGAAATGGGAACTTTTCATCCGTAGGACATGGCATTTGTGGGGAGGTAATCCCTCCAGGCATTTGTTATTTAGCAGTAAATACACCAGATCGGTATACCACGGGTCCTGGGTAATGGACTCCACTGTATAAGTATGACATTCTACGTGGAGAGTCTCCTCTGCTATTATTTGACTTAGTCCCTGGCCTCAGACTATTTTCATGGGCTGCATCTCTAAATTGTATTCCTGGAGGATGGCCATCCATTTCCCCCGTCTCTCACCCAATTCACTCTGCATCAGCAGAGATTTGACAGCCTGGTCCAGGATGATAGCATGCACTTTGCTCTAAAGAATATAATGCTGGAATTTCTTCACGGCGCGAACTAGAGCAAAGGCCTATTTTTCCAATGATGAATACCAGACTTCAGCGTTCTTAAAGGGGGAACTCATGAAAGCAATTGGTCATTCCTCCCCATTAACCTTTTGGGTTGATACTGCCGCGGCAGAATGCGGTGAAGCAAACGAGTATATGTAAAACGGAAGAGAATAGTCCAGATTAGCCAGGACAGTGCCTCCGTTATGGTCTATTTTATCTGGGCGAACGCCCACTTTGCTTCAGGACTCCACTCAATTTTGGTATCCTTTTTCATCATTTCGTTGAGTGGCTTGACTATCTCTATGAATCCCGTGATGAATCGACGCACGAAGTTGATTTTTCCAAAAAAGGATCGCATTTCTTTCTTGCTGCCAGGCATCTTTAGGTTCAGCAATGCTTCGACTCTATCAGGGTCTATGGATATACCCTTCTCAGAGATGATATGCCCTAGCAACTTCCCTTCGGTTACCCTGAATATGCACTTCTTGGGGTTGAGGGATATTCTGTACCGGCGACATCTCTCGCAGATCTGAGCGAGGTGGGCGGCATGATCACGCCTATCCCAGGAGAAGACGGTCAAATCATCCATGTAGATGATTATGCATTGATTTACAAGGCCTTCGAACGTGATTTCCATGGCCTTCTGAAAGGTAGCCCCTGCGTTGATCAAACCGAAGGACATTCTTCTATACGCAAACGTTTCCCACTTGGTGGTGAACATTGTTTTATCTCTATCCTCATATTTGACCATGACCTGGTTGTACCCCGAATATCCATCCAGAAAAGACATCATCTGGGATCCATTTACTATCTGCAACACCTCATCCAGTGAGGGGAGAGGGTGGTTATCCTTTTTGGATGCCTTTTTCAGGTTTCAGAAATCCACGCAAAGGCAGATCTCACCACTTTTCTTCCTGACTGGGACCAGGTTGGCAACCCATGTAGTATGCCGGATTGGGAAGATGATCCGAGCTGACAGTAGTTTTTCTACCTCTTGACGAATCAGAGGCTCTATCAGGGGGTTAATTGATCTTTTCTTTTGCTAAAAGGGCTTAGCGTCTGGCTTTAGGGGAATGGTGTGAGTCATGATGGATGTGTCATAGGTTTTTAGGTCTTCATACCCCAAGGTAATCACATCAATGTATTCTCGTAGGACCGCGAGAATCTTCTCCTTTTCCTCAGGGGAACAGGAGGTGCCTATGTGGATGATTTTCTCTTCACTGGGTTGGCCGATGTTAACCTTTTCAAATTTTCCTCCCTCAGGGGAGGAGGATACCTTCTCACGGGCCTGAGGGTCCGAATCGAAGATTCGTTCCAACGCAACCATCCCCTTAGGGATAGTGTTGGTGGGCAAGTCCATGATCCCATCGTCTTCATCACCCTGCCTAGTGTCATCGTGGTCTTGTTCCTCCACTATCTGATCCTCGAAAACACCAACATTGGCCATGAAGGCCAGGATATGTTTATCGTCCTCAAAAACCTGAAAGTGAGTAACATTCTCTAGAATGGAGGGGGTGGGGACCATTTCAACTGAAAATCTCCGGAGTCGTGAGCTGGACATTGGCTCGAGTGTGCTGGCAAAAATGGTTAAGGCATCCAGGACATAATTCTGTTGCTGGGGAATAAGGTCAATGCCAAAGGCATCAAAATCCTCAATAAGGCTCCAAACCCGGTTGCGGTATGCGGCCAGCCTTTTGTCATGACAGGTGTATTGACTCCGGATTTGTTTAACAACCAACTCTGAATCACCTAGGGCCCGGAGGTGGGTGATACCTTTTCTTAGTGCGAATAGGAGTCTAAGGACCAAGGCCTCGTACTCCATGACATTGTTCGTACAGTTAAACTGTAGCCTGTAGGATGCGAGAAAGGATTTCCCTCGCGGGTTGATTGATTCTACTCCGGCCCCACAGCCCTGTTTGGATCGGGACCCGTCGAATTTAAGGGTCCATAAGTCATTGTTTGTAACCTGGGGCTGGGGAGGGGGAGTTTTCTTTGGATTGTTGCTGGGGGACTTGGGGATTCTCTCCCGGACTACCGGCGTGAAAGTGGAATTTATCCCCGGAGGCATTTCGGTTTGTGATTCCCAGGTGGATGGCACCAAAGGAGTGCATCCCGTAGGAGTACTGGGTCCCGGGGAATCAGTTGTATGTTCACTCTAGAGGATATCGAGTTGCTGGGTAGCGATTGATCGACGGGGCTCACACTCATGTTCTGAATGTTTTTGATAATGCAACCGGAACCAAGTGTTAGATAGGAGTGTGGCAAGGGTTGCTGTGGGGCCTTGAGAATTGGCTTCAACTCTCACCTTTTCTTCCAAGTACTGTGCTCTTTGCAACACTACGGGATCCTCTCCAGGGATGAAATTGAATGTTAAGATTTCGAGAGGTCAGTACACCCCTAGAGAAGATTCGGTGAAAAGGACTTCGTTGACCCTCCCAACTTCGGTAAGGGCCTGTTTCATCTGGGGTTCGCTTTCAACCCAAATCTGATTGGATTCTCCTTCCCACGGAAGCCACAAGTGGGTGAAGTCGGTCGAAAAGTATCTATTTAAGGACTTAGACCAATTCTGACTTAGTAACATCCCGTAAGTCTCTGGGATGTCCACCACTTGGATGTCGATAATGCTGGCTATCCTGGGGTCCTGGATAAGGTGTATCCGGGCGTTCTTCAATTCCCCCACCATTTTCACAGCAGTCTTATCCAGTTGGATCACTGTGCCATTAGACGGGGTGGGGTGGAGTCCGAGCTTCTGACAAATGGATAAGGGCATGATGTTACCCGAAGCTCCAGAGTCTACTAGGCAGTTGTGTATATTTTTGCCATAAATGTTCAGGCCTAGAAAAAAGGGAGGATCCTCATTATTTCCCTGGAAGACAGCCGCATTAGCATCTTCAAAGGAGACGATCTTGGGTGGGCGGCTAACTACTTCTGGGTTCCCTAAGAGCTTCAGAAGGGACTTCTTCTGCTCAGGACAATTTAACAAAACCTCCATCAAGGTCATGGAGGTGGTGGTTTGCTCTAACGCCTTCGTAATATCAAATCTTCCTCCCGGGAATTGGTGATTTTCCTCTGTGAGATCTTTTTCTTGGTTAGAGCTAGGACCTTTTGGAGGGACAGGTCGATCAGTTGCATTATTCTGGGGAGGAGGAGTATCTTTGGTAGGAGGTAAGGGTGTGTAAGCTGGTCCTTTACCTGTCTGGCTCTGGGTGTTGTATGGAGCCTGTGGGTTGGTAAAGGCGTTGGCTTCAAAGGGCGGAATGGATTCATCAAAGAATCCCTGTAGTTCAGATTCTTCATCTTCTCCGGCAGTACCGAAGAAGATGGTATCACAGGTGAAGGCACTGTGGGTTTTCTCTTGGATAGGGGGCTCTGGAGGAGCGGTATCATGCGTTTATTGCTTGTCCAGCTGGGAGATCATTATGACTTTCTCCAAAGTGGCACAATTTACCTCATTGTGTGAACCTGTATCGTGCAGCCGACACCAATTAGTTATGGGCTGAAAGTCTGTGACTAGTGTAAAATGGGATGGTCCAGCACCATTTTGGTTGGTGTTTTGGTTTGGAGGCGGGCCTCCGGTGTTAGCGTTATTATTCCGTTATTGTTGGTTGGGCCTTGGCCCACTGTTAAAGTTTCTTCCCCCGGCATTGTTGTTTCGTTGGTCAGAGAAGATATTTCCCCTCTGAGAATTTGAATTTTGGGGCGCGTAAGACCCAGCCTTCAGCTAACCCATGTCCATGGTTAGGGTGGACAGCATTCGCTGGAGGGACTCAACCTCGGCGGTCAACTAAGTGTTAGCGTCACAATGGGACGGCAGTGGTTGTTGTTGGCTTCCCAGGAAGGTAGCAGGATTGACCGGAGTCGAGGGCGGCAATCCTCCAGCTGTGGACGACTGGAAGAAGGGCACTCCGAACGGTTGTGTCTGAGCTTGTTGTGTCTGTTGTGGTTGATTCCAAGGGAAGACTTCCGGACCCGGTGTCATCTGGGTCTGGTAGGGGTAGACACAACTTGTCTGTTGGTCTACCAAAGGTGGCGCGGGATTCACCGCTATTGAAGGGGCACCTATTGCCAGATTGGGATTGTAACCCCAGGCATAAGCAGTTCCGCCGGGGATCATGTTGAAAGGCGTGTTCTGTCCAATCTCGCCCGGGGATTTATTGAGACCACAGGATAACTCTAAGGCCAGGTTGTAGACTTTTGCCAACGTATCCCGGTCGCCCGGGGTGGTTGTTCTTCAGAGGAGAGTGGCAACAAAAGGGTCCATCACATTAAGGTATGTCTATATGGTAACGTCTGGCAATGGGACAAAAGGACCCGTGCACCTCTTCAGGGCACGCTGGAACCTATGGTTGAATGTTGTGAGAGGCTCATTGGGTTCCTTTCTGATGGAGATAAACTGGCTGTGGGACCAGGCTGGGTTCACATGCACATGAAAGACAGCCAAAAAGGCGTCCTCCATATCCTGCCATGTGTTGATGGAGTTGGCGGGAAGGTTTAGGTACCAGTTCAACTCGCTTTGTCCCAAGGACAAGGGAAACATGTGGGTCACAACATCTTCATGCTGGATCTAGTGTCAATTTATGGCATCTTTGTATGCCTGTAAATATTCTTCTGCAGTCCGTGGGCCTAAGTGCTCATATCATGGACAAATATTCTCCAGGTGAGAAGGTAAGTCGTTGATTGCACCCAGAAAAGTACCCATTGGGGACCCAGTGTTTCCAAAATATGCAGCCATTGGGGGAACTATATGTTGGGTCATTTGAGTATTGGTTCTCGGGACCGTCTGGGAAGTTTGAGTGTTTGAAGATATGGTAGATCCCCAGACAACAGTGGCTGGTATGACTTTTGACGTCCATTTCTTTCGAGCAGGAGGCTCGAGCTCGACAAACCTTCTGGGATTCAGGGTAGATCTAAGGATTCTTTCAAATTTAGCTGGGGAAAAGGACCCAATCCCACTAAAGGTTTGTCTCCTAAAACTACAACTCGGGGAACCCTCAGGAGGTGTAAAATTAAAATCTTTGGAGGGGGATGAGTTCATGCCCTCCTTCTAGCGCCAGTTTCTGTTGACGGGGTTTTGCTGACCGGGTCTGCCAACAGTCATAAGTTGTCACCGGGTTCCAGAGAAATTGGCCAACTCCGCCTGTAAAGGCTGTCTGGGGGAAATAAATCCTCCGGGCCTTCAAGCACCTGGGTGTCGAGTCATGACGGTGCGGGGCTCGGTTGGGAGAGGTGACTGTTTTCAAGGGGGATAGCTGGTTACTTCAACTCATTCTCCCAGAGATTTAGAATAGTAAGGGTTTCCTAGAGTATTCCACACTTGGCAAATAAAATGAAAAAGATCCTGCAGGGTTAGAAACACTTATCTAACTATAGTCATGCTGAAAAGTCTGAAACATCAACAACACTCTGAAAGACTACACTAAATATCGAAGAAATACACAACCATCAGTTAGCATTTTATCAGTAGCGGAAATAAGGAGGTCGTTAATCTACTTTAACATATCAGAGTGAAGGACATACAGAACATCAAAACATGAAATACCATCAACTCAGAAGAAGAGACGTTAACAACTTCATTGCCAAGAATCCTTCCTTCTTCATTAATGTAGTCCAGAAAGCACTAGTGCGTGATACAATGGTGGCTCCAAGGGAGCATTCAACTATCAAGAACACAACAATGGAGCATTGAGCTCTGCAACTAAAGCCAGAAAATTACTCTTGCTATTTCTTATGGACAACAAAATCATTAATTTTTCCGACCCTTGAAAATGGGCCGATTTGCCTATTTATACCACTTTTTCTAACCCTAACCCTATTTTACTATGCTTTAATAAAATACAATATCTGGGGGTCGGTACTACTTGCGCCACCCTACAAAAGACCTGGAGATGGAATAGACCTGCCAGGTCAGAAGAAGAAGATAAGAATATACATCGGAAGAATTGACCTCGAGAAGAGAGCCTGAGAGAAGAAAGAAGAAAGAAGGTCCCCCGGGGACCGAGGCTACATGCCTCATAAATGGGAAATGCGGCGCCTTGTCTCCAATGTGCCAGGTGTACCTTTAAACAGCACCTTAGGAAGATCACCCTGTCAGAAACCAACTGCCGAACCAATGCCTCTTGATGTATCCAACTACCCTCTTACAGTCTTTATTAACCGCCTCTAAAAGTGACCGATCGGCCTCGGGGACAGGGACGCAGATCACTTTAAAGAATCCAAAATTGTGGATCCGTAACTCTGAGATCTAGGAACTTACGTCCCCCAAAAGAATAAAGAATGCTGAATACTCAAATTTCTCTGGCTCCCAGAGAACGCTCAAAGCTGTTTATTATCATTGAAGGCCTGAAGGATGCGGAAAATGCCTTCTTCATCAATCTTCCTTAGGCTAGCCCTCCTGTGTCTGGCCACTTCAACCTGTTCCGCCGAGTCCAAAACATTATTTCAGAACTCATCTGCCATCCTGGTGGCATCATGGCCCTTAAGCACCATCTTGGTTAGCTTTTCCATTCGAGCCCCATCCATTCCCTCCGGGGACTGATAACGAGATGTCATTCTTTCATCAAAATTCCCCAAAACTGACTCCTCGGGGGTATAAGTATTTGCATCAAGGGGGTCAACCCCGGAAGCCTTTATTACAAATGACTTATATAAATTAAAAGAATATTTTATTGCGTCTATCTTTTCCTGCAAAGACTCTACCAGTTGCTTGGTTACCTCCAATGTGAGGTCAAGTCTGGAGTGCTGAGCCTTTATGAAATCAAACGATTCCTCACCCAGAATTCCAGATTCAGAAATTATATCTTCTCCCAGGGTGAGGAGCTCTTCGAACTCTACCTTCCACACTTGGTAATTCTCAGCATCACTTTCCCATTGCTCAATCAGTGCTTCCGCCTGCAAAATAATCTTTCGGGCCGTATACAAATCTGGGAGAGTGGCCGCTAGGAAATGTCAGGTGTTTCTGATTTGTAGAGCGACCCAATCGTCTACTGCCTGGGCCTTCTTCTTCATTACTCACAGGGAGTCTATGTCACTCTGTGGTATTTCCTCTGATGTGGAGGTCTGCGGAGGGGCGGTGTTGAGGAGCCAGGCCAGCTCTGTGAGTAACCCCATAAGTTTTGCACTCTTCTCGTTCTCTGCCTTCAGCCTCTGGGCCTCTTTTTCGTATCAGACCTCCACTGCCCTTGCCACTTCTTTTAGCAGGTCCACTTCGCCCTGCTTTCCCCTTTTGCTTAAAAATACCTCTGCAATATTGTAGTCTGCGGGATCCACGGTCGCTTCATCGGCGTCTGGGGGAGGTGTTGCTACCACCGCAATTGTTTCTCCGCCTGGCCTAGTTTGAAGGGTATCAACTGTCCGGGCCTTCTTTGCTTTTGGCGGGGCCTGAGCCAAGGCCATCATTTCAGCTAGGGAGATGGGGACTGTTGGAGCTGATTGGGCTTTCCTTTTTCTTCTCTCTACCAACCACGGAGGTGGAGGGGGTGGCCTTCCTACTAGAGATTGTCCTTTGGATCCTCTCCCGGTGTCCGGTGGTGGCTGCTCTTTTTCAATAGTTACCTCCTCTTCTTTCCTCCCTGCTGGAACTTCTTCAGTAGCAATATCTTCTTTAATTTCTATCTCCTCAGCCTGGTCCGTGATGTCAATTATCGTGTCTAGACCTTGATCAGCTTCTTCGAGGATCTCCTCTTCATGCTGCTCTTCTTCCTCATCTGTCGGTAGTAGGGGTGGGATCGGGCCAAGATTTAGAGTTTGGGCCACTGTGATCACCTACCCAAAGGTTTCCCCCGGGGGTGGCCTTGGGAACGAGGTGGCTGGGGTTACGGTTGGTCCCGAAGTTCTAGGTCTGGGTTCCCCAGCGGATGCCTTTGGTTCACTTGATGGCTGTTGGTCCACTCCCGGACCTTCTGTTCCTGAGGCCCTAGAAATAATCTATGGTTCTGGCCTCTCTTCTTCTGTTTTCTGCTCTTCTTGTCCTACAGCTTCTTCTTCTCGGTCTTCCGAGTCCACAACCTCTTGTTCTTTCTCTGGGACTTCTGTCCCCGCTTGTGTATTGTCCCCCTGCAGATTTCCGAACTCATCAGCTGCAAACATGTCAAACTCCTCTTTAGGAGGGGGACTGGCCGGGATGTCTTCCTGTTCTGCTTCCTTCTCTAGTTCTGGGGAACTAGAGGAAAGGATTTCCACTTCTTTTGGGAGGGAAGCCCTGGGCGCCGGCTCTACCTTGGGCTCTTGTATGTGCTTTCTCTTCCTTCGGGTGATTAAAGGCGGCCCCGCATCTGCTATTGCTGCTGCATCCAGAGGATCCAAGCCCATCGCCTTCGCCATTAAGGTAGCCAGTGATGGGGAGGAAGGAGGATGAATTGTTCCGGCCATTAGCGGGGGAGTGGCAAGCCTTGTGATCAATTGCTCCCTCATTTGTTGGGAGGCCGCTACAGATTGCCTAATCTGTTCTTGAATGGGGACTTGCTATGCGGGGGGAGTTGTCTCTATCCCTTTTCCTTTATCTGTGCCTTGTGCAAAAGTCCCGGCTCTCGGATTCAACCTTGGTACCAGTGGTGGTGCTTTTGTTACCGGCCGGGAGGCCAGACGCACACTCCCGGGGCATGCCTTCTTAAAATAGGCATGACTTCTCTCGAGCACCTCCCGAGTGAAGTCCTCAATTGTGTGGTCCTCCTGGACACCCCAATTCATTCACGCCAGGGGTATTTTGTCTATCCCCTTTTCTTTGTACTGGGGATCTATAGTGGGGGCGTCATCTGAAAAGCCCACCAGGAATCTCCGGATCTTTAGCTCCTGCATCATTCCAGCTGTCATTCTATCATAATACCAGCTGCGCACATCCATATCATCCTAGCGATCTGCCCAGAAGTCTTCTATGTGTGCGTAGTGGGGGTCCGCAGCCTGGGGCAGTTCCGTTGCAATTCTGCCATGCGGATCAAAATTCTTTCGTGCCAGATAAAACTCCTGCAAGTTATAACTTTGAAGCTCGTTATCTACCTCCTTTGCGGCGGCCAGATTGTAGGTATAGTTCCCACAAGAGATTGGGAATGAAACGTTTGGGACCTTCTTGTGGGCCAAGAGGGTATGCAACTCCATCATCTGCCGGCAATATTCCAGCAGCATGATCTTGTCCCCGCAATGCTTGGGCAACAAGTAGGGTTTCCCGAAGAAGCCGGCGACCCTAATATATGTGTGTTGCTGGAACTGGATGTAGTAGTGCCCATAACTACTAACCAATTTCATCGCCTCCTTGGACAGGCGGTATCCGGCATCCCAGGTGGGTGTGAGCAAATGGTGGTAAACGAAGGAGTCGTTTACCCGGTAGTAATTGGGGAAGCTGGCTTCCCATTGAATCTGTGGGAAATAGTCCCACGGTGCTTTCTGTCCTCAGCCAAGTCTGAGAATGCCATCTGTGAGTAGGCCATTAGAGTGGGGCCTCTGTTGGGCCAAAGCCCAGAAAACATAAGAAGTCATATAGAACTTCTTGTTCTCGTTCAGTTGTCAGAACTGGGAGTCGACGTGATTGGAGATAATGGTCGCCCAGTCGAAGAATTCTCCCTTGGTGGAGATGCCCAAGAGGAAATAGTACATCCACTTTGCAAATTCCTAGGCGGAGGGCTTCCCAAATACCCGGGCCAACGCTATCATCCCCATTTGGATGCTTTCCTTGAATTCGGAGCGGGGGATATCTATCTTCATTCTTTTTGGATCCCTCTTTGGGACCTTTAGCCAGTGCATGTTCAAGTACACCCGGGAGGCATCCTCCAGTAGGTTGAATTATTTCAAGGCCTTTGTCCTCATGACCACTGAGGATCTCTCAAATTCTGGGATTCCCAAGCCAGCTTGGAAAGTAACTGGATCAAGGGACACCAGTGGAGTGGGGAATCCTGATGGTTCTGCTGGTGCTAACATGACGGCCCAGATGGAAGAGTTATAGTGGGCCGCCAGAGTAAGAATAAGCTCTGGAGACTACACAGAACATGGGAATCAAGCTGCCCGAAGAATTACAGAACCTCCAACGTTAGTCGCAATGGTATCTCCAGCCTGCCACTGTATATGCATGATTTTCACTAGAGCCTACATTTCTGCCCAAGTTCTGACACCGGGGTCGGTCATAAATTTCACTTGGGACTAAATCTTTGAGCCCACAATCTCCTCACCGTGCATATACTTCATGGTGAGGGGGAGCTTTGCCAGGGCCTTCTCTATCTTAGACTTTTCCGCTGCCCTGGTCTCGGTTGTGGATGGCAACTCCGGACTTCTAGGAGGAGATGAGGCGGACGCTTCAGACATGGTTGTAGTATTAAGTCTGGACCTACAAGACGAAGCGACCGTTAGAACATATTTATCAAAATGAATTAGTAACTCCGGGGTCCGGAGATCTTACCACCGCGCTGTTTGCTTTTCCTAAAAAGTTAGTTTCTTCGCATAAGTATCCGAAAAGCAAAACATAAACTTAACATTTACATTATATCTCCGGGTCTGGGAAATTTTGTCACACTTGAGGAAGGCATGGGACGAATGACGGAAAGGGACCTGAAGCCCAGAGAAGTGACCATTGGTATAGAAGAATGTGGAAGCAAGTCCACATGGACGCCACGTGCGCTAGCATTGAATGGATGGGATGGCACTGGCGGCGGAGCCAACTGTTCGAACGCGCAAAAAGGGAAAGCCACATGGCCAGAAGTAATTGCACACATGGGAAATAAATGAGGCTCTAACAGCCTTGATGGTGGAGAGAGAAAACTGCCTATTTGAAACCAGCCGAGAGCCGAGTTTCAAACAGTTGGTTTTCTGCCTCGAAGCAAACTTGAAGTGAAAAACCGACAGCAAGGGTGACTCGACCAGCTTGTCAAGCCACCTGGAAGGATATACAGAGAGCCGAAGGGTATATACCTGGAAAGGAAGGATATATACAAGGGCTGCTTACAAAAATATACATATATACATGAATATACACGCGGACGACTCCCGCGGGAGAAACCAGACAAAGCTGAAACAAGAAAATATAGCTATTTACGTTATGAACATGCTATCTACTGGCTATTTACAAACGATTTACAAACTATTTACAAAATACTTACAGACTATCTATAAAATATTTACAAAACATTTTACAGAATATTTACATCTACGCGGAAGGTGGACAACCTCCTGGCAGAGCCGAGCCACCAGCAAGTGGCAAAACCAAAAAGCCAAAGAAACGACACAGAGAAATGAAGAAAATGAAAACAAAGCAAACAAAATGAAGAAAACCAGGAAACAAAAGCAAGAAGGAAGAGGAGGGAAGCAGAGAAACCAACCTGAAAACATAGAAGGTGGAGGAAGGAAAGATTACCAAGAGAACTCTGCAACAACTTCAAACTGTCAAGCTATCAAAATCACCACCACGGAGCACTAGTGTACGTCTGAGAACAGTGCAAGGTGTTAAGCTTTGATTATCGCAAATCTCTCTGTAACTGCTCTGCTAATCACTTTGGAAATCACTCTATTTCACTTTAAGTGCTTCAAAGATTTTAATCATGGTGAGTGTGATAATGACAGGTGAGTCTATTTATATCCATGGTAAAAAGTAATTCTCCGCACTCCAGAAATTTCAGGTTAGGAAAAACATCCAGACTCTGGGCCCGGGGATTCCTTACGATGATATTCCTAAGACTTAGGAACATCGTCACAAAGAATCCCGGAGTTCGGAATCCAGCTTCCAACCGAAAGGCAACCTCCGGGATTCAGAATCCCAGAGGGGAAAAACAAACCAAGAAAATGACACACTCCAGGGAAGAAAACCCCGGAGAAAGAAGGCAAAAGAAAAAGAAAGACAAGGCAAGGCCGCAACAAAAAGCAAAGCAAAAGAAAAAAAGGGGGGACCCAACATTTTGCACACAAAATGTAGGGACGGGGATGAAGGGCATAACAAGACTTAGTATGGATTTTGTATTCAGACTGCCACATACATAGCAAGGTAATGACTCTATCTTTGTAGTTGTGGATAGATTCTCAAAAATGGCTCATTTCATTGCTTGTAAGAAAACTAGTGATTCCACTAGGGTGGCCGAGTTATTCTTTTCTAAAATAGTGAGATTGCATGGGGTTCCAAAAACAATTACCTCTGATCAGGACACTAAGTTCTTGAGTCATTTCTAGAGGACCTTATGAAAGAAGATGGGGAAAAATTTACAGTTTAGTAGTGTTTATCATCCACAAACTGATGGCCAAACAGAAGTGGTCAATCAAAGTTTGGGTAATTTTTTGTGATTTATTGTTGGAGGGAAGCCCAAGCAATGGGATTTGGCATTACCCTGGGAAGAATTTACATATAACAGCTCTGTGAATAGGTCAACTAGTAAGTCACCATTTCAAGTTGTTTATGGTCAAAATCCTTAGGGTGTTCTCGATTTGGTGCAACTTCCCTTAGGTGACAGAGTTAGTGATGATGGAGAAGCCTTTGCAGAACAACTCTTCCAGTTGCAGGCAAATGTAAGATAGAAGTTACAAGACAACAATGAGCGGTATAAAGCTTCTATAGATGCTACTAGAAGGTATCATGTTTTTAGTATAGGTGATCTAGTGATGGTTTATCTACGCAAGGAGAGGTTTCCTATCGGGACTTATCACAAACTAAAATATAAGAAAATTGGTCCCTGCAAGATTTTGAAGAAGATTAATGATAATTCTTATGAGGTAGAGCTTCCCAGTGGTTTTAAAACTTCTCCTGTGTTTAACATCTCTGATTTATATACTTTCCATGGTGATGATGCCTCCGTTGAAAATGAGGATGAGGTGGATTGGACACACACTGTCCCAATCAAGAAAAAGGAAAAGGTCACACAGGTTCTAGACAAGAGCACAATTCAAACTCGTCAAGGTGACTCCCACAAATATCTTGTGCTGTGGGAAGGATTGGAACCAGTAGATAGCACCTGGATTACAAAATCAGATTTGAAGAAGCTAGATGAGCCTAAATGGAAGCAGTTTGAGAATTGAAACTTGCAGGAGCTGTGTTCTTTTCAAGTAGGGGAGAATGATGCAGGAGCTTCAGAGGGTCATAACTTTTGACTCGGATATGGTTTTTGGCTGAAATTTTACAGGCGGATTTGTGAGCTAGAGTTAATGGAAATTCCAACTTAGCTGGCTTTGTTGGTGGCCATTTTGACATTTTTTTGGGAGCCTAAGTTTCATCTTGACCTCCAAAATTGGCTTTTTCTATTTCTTCCCAGTTTTTTGAGTTTTGTTTTTTGTAATAAATCTGAAATCATGTTTCTGATTTCATGGGTTAGTTGGAAATTTGACTTGCCTTAGTTGGGAGCTTTTCTTTGGAAAAATCAAGATTCATAGGATGAGTTTTGAAAATTACCAAAAATGGAAAAATCTATTTTTCCTGAAAACCTGCCAAATATGGTAATTTTGGAATTGTATTAAGTAGGAGTTTTATTTCATTGTAGAGGCAGAGTAAGTTGGAGAAGTTAATGAAGAATTCAAATTCTATAATATTTCTATTGTATATTTTCTGAGTATTTTCTCTTAAGGGTTTTGGGCTACATCATGCACTCACCACATGACCAACGATAAGAAAAAGTTTGAAACTTTTGAATACTATAATGGTGGTTCAGTAAGAACGGGCAATGACACACCTTGTCTAGTTGAAGGTAAATGATCCATGATGTTGAATAACCTGATCAAATGTGAAAATGCTTATGGGTAAAAGGACTGAATTATAATTTTTTAAGTGTTTCATAGCTGAACAATATAGGTCACCGAGTAGCATTTGAGAATAAGAAGGCAAATATCTTCAATGAATCAGGAAGGTTGATCGAAACTGGTGAGCAAACAAAAGGTAACCTTTTCTATCTTGATGACATTAACACCACTTTTTTAATGGATAGAAATGAAGACATATGGTTGTGGCACAAAAGATTATGTCATGTGAATTTTGACAACATGATAAAGATAAGAAATAAAAGGAATTTTAGAGGCTTATCGAGCATGACTAAGCCTGAGCATATCATGTGCAAGAATTATCAAAAAGGTAAGATGAAAAAGTCTAATTTCAAGAGTAAAGCCCATACATCTAATGCAATTCTAGAATTAATCCATACTGATCCATGTGGACCCATGAGGACAAAGAGTTACTATGGAGATAAGTATTTCATTCTCTTTGTTGATGATTATTCTAGAATGATGACAGTTATGTTCTTAAAAGATAAATAAGAAGCATTCAAGATGTTTAAATAGTATAAGGATATGGTAGAAAAATAAAGTGATAAGAAATTGAAATGCTTAAGGTCAGATAGAGGAGAGGAATTTATTTCACATGAATTCACTAATTTATGTAATGAGAATGAAATTAAAAGACAGGTTTCTGCACCAAGAACACCACAGCAAAATGGAATTGCTGAGAGAAGAAATAGATCAATTGTTGATTGTGCAAAAACATTGATTCTTGAGAAGAACATCACTCAAACTTTTTGGAGGGAAGCTGGGTGCTAGCAAGAAGTTGAGTCCACTTTTTGGCCAAAAAGTGGAACTATTTTTCCTATTTTTTCAAATTCATCCTATTTGACCTAAATATTTGAGGCACTTAGACATGAAATCTTCCAAAAAGTCACTAATATAAAATTTTAGGATTTGAAGTCTACAAGTTCCAAATATGTTATTTTTTAAAATACCCAGATGATAAATTTCAAATTTCAATAGGGATTACTAAAACCCTCATTTTAAAAGTCACTCATTTAGGACCATACCATGCGTGTGTACGGCAAATGAAAATAGACTCAAATGAAACTATTTATCTAAACCCTTTTTGGAAATGGTAAGTAACACATTTAAGATTGATGTGAATATTTTTCCATATTTTTATGTTAAATATTTGTTTATAAAAGTGTAGAATTATGTGTAGTTTGATGTCATATAATTTATTTTTCAATAAATTTTAAAATAAAAAGTTATTAAAATTACAAAAAAGCCTATATTCTCTTTTCTATAGACCTATTTTAGTACAAAATGATTGAAAAATATAAATATTAATCAAATTTAATAAAAAAATTACATATTATGAATCTTCATTGTCTTATCTATACTGTATTTTGTTTTCGTAAAAAAATTCCTCAGAAAACCCAAACCAATTTGAGGCCAAAGTGAGTTTTTTGTCTGCATATGGACATGGCCTTCAACATTGAGGTTAAACCAAATCCAAAGCCAAGGGTTGGTTGACCAAGCCTTTCCCAAAGCTAAACCTGAACCACTTTTGGCAGGGAAAAATTAAATTTTAGAACACGGGGTCACGTTATAACACGGGGTGATGTTTGAAAAATGAAATGTCACCCCATTTCATAACGTCACCCCGTCTCATTTTGTAGTCATTGGAAATTGGTTTTAAATGATATGGTGTGACATTATGAAATGGGGTGACATTTCATTTTTAAAATGTCACCCCATTTCATAACGTCACCCCGTCTCATATTTGACCATTTTTTAAAAATCTGCTATGTTTTTTTACTGCATCAGCAATCTTGTACTCAAAGTATGGTAGACAACGATCGAATGTGCAAGTTTTGGACAGTTTTTGCATTGTTTATTGACTATTATATTCTCCATTTGATGGCATCAATCATTGGGAGCACATTGAACAATTTTTTGCAAGTTTAAACTATTGAAGACACTCTTGTAATTGATTTCAATTATTAATCATGGGTTATGATTGATGAGGAAATTCAATTGGAGAAAGAGAAAGAGGCTAAACATCAAAGAGATAGAAGAATGAGGATGCGAGAAATGAATAGAAATGAAGCTTCTAGATCCACAACAATTGAAGAGTCAAACATTAAAGATACCATGGGAGATACAATGGATGTAGAAGATGCAAATACGAAAGAGGTGAATGCAAGCATGTTGTTGAATGCACCTTGTAGTGATGTTCCGGGTACATCTTTGACTATAACATTGAATGATACTCAACCTATCATAATAGATGATAATATGTATAGAAACTTATTAATTTCATATTCTAGGGATGAAATTGAATCAATGAGGCCTAATCATATTTTTCAACTTAGAGAATTTGCAAATGAAAATCTGCCTATTGTTGTTGAAAATGAAGAACCTTTTGTTGTTGCGAACGAAAATATCCCTAATGTTGTTGAAAATCAAAATCATTTTGTTGATGAAAATAAAAATCCTCATAATTTTCATGCAAATGAAAATCCTCCTTATGTCGTTGAAAATGAAAATCCTTTTGTTGATGCAAATGAAAATCCTCCTAATGTTGATGCAAATGAAAATCTTCCTAATATTGATGCAAAGAGCAATGAAATTCCTTTCCTAAATGAAAATGAAAAATACTTTTTACATATTGAAAGTAATTTTTTGAATGGTCTTTATGGTAAGCTTTCTTTGAGCCAGATAGCAAAGTATGCTAATAAAATATACAAAGAATTTTTCTATTGGAAAAATTAACATTTCAATGTCAACTTGTGATTCAATTGATGAGAATGTGGAAAATGAGAAAAGTAATGAAAAGACTAGGCATTAAAGTGAAACAAAATACAAAAGATTCATCTGTTAAACATGTTATATCTACTGTTGCTAGTTCCATTCAATCTATTGGAAAAACAAGTCGATCAAAACATAACAATACAGCACGATGAGTTATAACAACTGCTATGGTCAATAGAAACACTTTGGATAAAAAAATGGTTAAAACGATTAGTGGAATTTTAAACATGCATCCTAAAACATTGGCAAGAGCAGCAAGGAGAAGATCAACTATTGAAAATGATTCAATTAACCAATGTTGGAGTTTTAGTGGTAGACTCCCATGATCTGACATGAAATTGAGTCCTGAAATCAAATCATTGCTTGAAAAGTATTGGCATGATAATACAAGGGTTTCATCTAATGCGAGAGA
>MU228326.1:1688761-1716223 GCA_018584345.1 Thuja plicata
TTTAATGGGGCCAAAGTGGTCTTAAGGGGTGGTAGGACCCATTCAAAAGTACTAAGGGGTCATAACAGATCATGTGACCCCTTAAGGCCCATTAAAATACATAATAGGGCCTAAGGGGTGCAAATTGATCCTAAGTGGTCATAAATAGGTCGTAGAAACCCTTAGGGTTTGTAATAGGTTGTGGGGTTGTCTAGTTAATGTTAAGGGGTCATAAATAAACTTGAAGTCCTTAATGGGTCTTATGACCCCTTATAGTATGTAATAGGTCCTAAGGGATTTTAATGGGGCCAAAGTGGTCTTAAGGGGTGGTAGGACCCATTCATAAGTACTAAGGGGTCATAATAGATACGGTGACCCCTTAAGATCCATTAAGATACATAATAGGGTTTCTATTATGTGTTAAAAATTTAAGGTTACAATTACAAGTAATGTGTTTCAGGTATGTGGTGTGGGTTTCTCATTTGTTTTAGTTTTCTATTGTACATGTGTGGTTTATACATTTTCAGAAAAAATTAATACAAACAAATTTACATCTATATGTATATAAATACAAGAAAAAATTAAATACATTTATTAAACTAATTTTAACATCTAAGAAACATCGCAAATGCATCCATCTAAATCATGTGCATCCAGTACATTTGCATATCCATCTACATTATGTATATCTAAACAATGAATCCATCTAAAGGGTACATAATAGGTCCTAAGAGCTTTTAATGCATCTAAAGGGGTCTTAAGGGGTGGGAGGACCCATTCATAGGTACTAGGGTTTCTATTACGTGTTAAAATTTGAAGGTTAAAAAATCACAAGTTATGTGTTTCAGGTACATGTGGTGTAGGTTTCTCATTTGTTTTAATTTTCTATTGTACATTTTCTACTGTACATTTTATGATATATATACTAAATACAAGAAAAAATTAGATACATTTACTAAACTAATTTTAACATTTACGTACAATAATTGATTAAATAAATTTGACATACATTGCATTTTTCATTATAAAAATAACAATAAACACTATTAAAAAAATAATAAAAACAATAATTAAACTTAATAAATTTTAAAAAAAGAGCTACATGCAAGTGGTGTAGATTGAAAGTGAAGACGTAGAGGTGGTGTAGACGGCAACTGAAGAGCTAGAACTCTGAAGGGAAAAACAACAACAAATATGATTAGAAAAATAGTTAAAACTACTAAAAATTTAAAAAAATGAGAATAAAACTAAAATAAAGTTGAAAACATCATCAAATGAAGGAATTTGGTCTCTAACAAAATAGGGTAAATCTCTGGAGCGGGATCGCGCTAGCTGAAAATGACAATAAAAGTGTCAAAAAAATTTTATATAGTTTTCAAAATGGGGTCACGTATGAAATGTCACCCCATTTTGGGACGGGGTAGTGTTTCAAATGTCACCCCATTTCAAGCGTGACCCCGTTTAGCCTCGGGACCCCGTCCCTTATGGGGTGACAATTTGAATTAAGGCTCGGGGTCTCGAAGCTAAATGTCACCCTGCTTTTTACAAATGTCACCCCGTGTCTTGAAGTATGATTTTGGGAAAATGACTAAGTTAAAAAGTTTCACCTCAAGTGGAATCATCTTCTTGCACACACCCAGCTGTCACTACTATTTTCTACACATTGAACGGAGTACAATTGAAGGACACAAAGAAAATACCATATGAGCTTTGGTCTGGTTACACACCCAATGTAAGTTACTTCAGAATCTTTGGTAGTTAATGTTATATTTTGAAGGATGATAGAAATAGAAAGATTGATTCCAAAAGTGATGAAGGTATCTTTCCAGGGTATTCCACCAAAAGCAAGGCATATAAATATCTTAACAAGTCATCTAACAAGATCATTGAAAGTGCAAATGTAAAGATAGATGAATTTTCAGAAAAGAGTGATAAGGAAAGAAGAAAAGAACCAAAGGACTACAACAGGTTTGTTTATACTGAAGAACCTGACACATTACCCGAGCAATAGTGTATCACTCTCGAGAAATAGAACATTGCACCCGAGCATCAGGATGCAATTACCAAAAAATCAGGATAATACTCAAGATGATGTACCAAGCAATGGAGATTAGAACGAAGGTCAAGAAGATGATCAGAATGATGGACAAAGAGCTAAACCAAAAATTTCCAAGTATGTCAGAAGACATCATCCATAGAATCAAATCATAGGAGACAAGAAGGCTAGAATGAGAACAAGAAGTAAGTCACTAAACACTAGATGTTTACTTTGTGACTTTGAGCCTAAATCTATTAATACTGCACTTGAAAATGAAGAATGAATCAGTCCTATGAATGAAGAAATAGAACAGATTGAGAAGAATAGTACATGGACACTAGTACTAAGACCAGATGACAAGAATGTCATCGATACCAAATAGATATTCAGAAACAAGCTGAATGAGAATGGAGAAGTCACAAAAAAACAAAGCAAGGTTAGTATGAAAGGGGTATGCACAAGAAGAAGGTATTGATTATGGAGAAACCTTTGCACCCATTGCTAGACTAGGAGTAAGAATCTTACTTTCTTATGTTGCATTCAAAGGATTCAAGGTATACCAAATGGATGTCAAATCTGCAGTCCTAAATGGAATACTAGAAGAAAAGGTATACATTGAACAACCAGAAGGGTTTGTCGATCCAGACAAGAGGAAAATGGTATGTAGACTACATAAAGCCTTCTATGGATTGAAACAAGCACCTAGAGCCTGGTATGAAAGACTTAACTCCCATCTCATTACCATTGAATTTGTAAGAACAAGTGAAAATAGAAATCTATACTTAAAAGATGATACTGATGGTAACATTTTGATTACTCAAATTTTTGTTGATGATATCTTTTTTGGGGGAAATGAAATGTTATGCAAATCCTTTTCTAATGAGATGAGCAAAGAGTTTGAAATGTCTATGTTTGGGAAGATCAAATTCTTTCTTGGTCTACAGACTCTTCAACAAGATGTAGGAATTTATATCACTCAGTTCAAATACATCAAGGAAGTGCTGAAGATATTCAAAATGGAAGATTCCAAGCTAGTTCGAACACCTATGGATACTAGATGTAAGTTGACAAAAGAAGACAAATCAAATGAGGTAAATCAGACCTTGTATAGATCAATGATTGGAAAACTAATGTATGTTGTTCACACCAAACCAGATATAGCACATGCAATTGGAATAGTTGGAATATTCTCTGCTAATCCAAAAAAATCACATATGACTATTGTCAAGAGAATTCTAAGATATCTGAAGAACATCGACTATGGCTTATGGTATAAAAGAGAAGAAAAATTTGAGCTACAAGTGTATACAAATGTTGATTGGGTTGGAAACATTGATGACCGAAAGAGCACAACTGGAGGAGTATTCTTCATCGGTGACAGACTTGTCACATGGATCAGCAAGAAGAAAGGATGCATCTCTCAGTCTACTACAGAAGTAGAATATGTGGTTGATGCTGCAAATTTCTCCAATATTGCATGGATCAAACAATTGCTGGAAGGTATGAATATGAAGATTCTTGAACCAATGAATATATATTGTGATAATACATGTGCAATTAACATTTGTAAGAATTTAGTCATGCATGCTAAGACTAAGAATACTGTTATCAAGTATCACTATCTAAGAGAAAAAGTGAAAGCAAAAGAGGTGATATTGGAATATGTTCAATCAAAGGAATAATTATTTGATATATTCACCAAGCCATTACCGAAAGATACATTTGAGTGCTTGAGACATATACTAGGGGTACAACCCTTGCCTATCAGTCAGTAAGATGACTAGGAGGCTGCATCAGCCTACATACAATCAGAAGATCATTCATCTTGATGCAAGAACCGAGATAAAAAATAATAGATACATATGTATAGAGTAAGGTACAAATCTACACCGAACACTAGAGACATTATATTGTTGATGGATAGGGAAATTCAAGGAGTATATTATAAAAAAGGGATGGAAGATGACAGAAGAATTGTTTGGCATTGCTATCAAAGGGAGAGATTATCACATTATTAGGAATCATAAGGGAGAGATTCATTATCATAAAGGAGAGATTATCTCATTAATCAAAATAGGTTATATCATTATCCATGAAGAGAAGTTCCAAAGAATCAAAATGAAAAGTTAATCTTTATCCATAGGGAGAGATTACATATGAAATATCCATCTAAGGGAGAGAAGTAACAAAGAGAGAGAGTACATACAAAGGGAGAGATTGTTGTCAAAGTAAAATGAGACTATCAAGAAGAGGAACAGTCAAGGTAGATCACATATCAGAATAGAGACAAAAGCTGCTACATCTATCCAGTGAAGGGATTGAATATTGAAGAAATCCACTCTATAGGAAACAAATCTAAGTTATATGAGCTTACCGAGAGCCAAAAAAATTTAATAGTTACAATAGGAAAGATTGATGAAAATGTTATATTTCATATTGTATTAGTAATAGTATAGTATGATAATGTAGTGTGTTTCCATCAATGCCAAAGGGAGAGATTGATGACATGTAACTGATTGAATGTTTGAAGATGTTTATTTGATCACCAAAATGTAGAAAGATAATGCATGAAATTAAATTAGTTAATGGATTATATTGTCATTGATGTCAACTTGATATAATCTAATCGGTTATAATCAAAGTGTTAAAGGCTTCAAAGAATCAAAGAGAAAAATATTATTCTTTTAGTAATACATAAATGACAACCATTCACTAAGTGACTACAAACACCAATGGTTAGTGGAACTCGATGGACAGAGGTCACTGAAAGTTAAGTCACAGTGATTCCCGAGAAAAGAAACCGATGAGCATTATCGAAGAGGAGAATCACAAGAATTATCGATGGCTAGAATTATAGTGTTAACTGATGAGCAAAACTTTGCAGTAAATCCCAAAGGACACACAACATCAATAGACAGACAACCCCAAAGGAGTAGCGCAAGGATAACTGAAGTGTTGACTGAAGCTATAAAAGAGTTAAAACACTGAAGTTAACTGAAGTTCGTAAATGACAAAATATCTAGCTGGTAGAGCTAAAAATAGACTTAACTAGTAGTTATCATTGTTTCTATTGACAAGATAAAGCCAAAGATAAGTAAAGGATTTAAAGTTGTTTTGTCTAGTTGGAAAGAATATTTCTATGAGATAAAATAGGAGTTATTCTTTAAATCAAGATTGTCTAAGATTGCGGATCACACCAATATCAAGAAAATCAAGAAGAGAGAAATGGTGATATCATGTCTATAAAGAGACAAATTAATTCATTATGAATTAAGGGGAGTGAATGAAAAAGAGGATGACGATGAGAAACTGATGAAGAACAAATTCATACAGTCCTGATCAATCAAGCTAAGGAAAGAGCTTGTTGACAGGACTTTGTGACTAGTTGCACCAACAGAGGATAAGTTTTCATCGGGTATCGGGGTACTGGCCAACTCTGCCTGAAGAGGTTTACCATAGAATGAATTCTCCTAGCCTCCAAGCACCTGGTAGTTAGGTCTGAATGTTGCGGGGGAGTTAAGTTGGGTAGGTGACTATTGTATGAGGGGATAATTGGTTTTCACTCATCTTCTATCTTCTCAGGGATTTCAAATGGGATAGGTTTTCCTATAAGCATTCAGACATAATAAAGAAATTGCAAAAGATTGTTCAAGGATAGATATATGTTTCTACCTATAGTTATGCAATATATATTCAAACATCAAACAATCCTCCAATGCAAGAAACTATACTAAATACCAAATACATAAAGAACCAGCGATTCACATGCATTCACTAGCAAGGGGAGATAAGATCATTAATCAAAACTGAAACATAGGAGCAAAGGACATAAGAAAACATACTACACAAAAGATGTTTTCCAACTTCAGAGATCATAACATAAATAACACATAGCCATAAGATATCCTTCCTTCTTTCATTAACTCAAATGGTTCCAACGTTACTGGAGAGTACAATCATGGCTCCAAGGGAGCATTCTAAGCTACTAAGAACAATTGAGCATTGAGCTCCTGAAAAAAATTGAAAAATGAAATGTTATGCTTCTATTACTTGCTGGACTACAAAATCATCAATTTCATCGAACCTTGTTATGGTGTTGGACTTCTTACTTATACACAAAGTTTGACCTAAAAACTAACCTAATCTAACTATACACTTGCCAAATATAATACATTATCCATGGTCAGTACTACCTGCACCACTTACAATCACCTTGGGATATGTAGAGGTCTAACAAGATATAAGAAGATAAGATGAGAAATATGGAAGAATCGGCATAGAGAAGATTGTCAGGGTATTTATAGAAGAAATTTGATTGTCTTGGTATCCTAGGCTACATGCTTCATAAATGAAAAATGTGGCTCCCTGTCTTTAATGTGCACCAGGTAGTGAATGCAAGAGAGGTGCCTCAGGGGAATCACTTGTCAGAGCCATCCCTTCTACCTGACATACCTTATCTGGATCACCTACCTGCTTACCCTTATTAACTACTTCACAATGATCGGTTGGCTCCAAGGAACCTAGACACAAATCACTATGAATGAATACAAAACTTGGGACCTAGAATTCTGGAGTCCGGGAGCTTACTCTCAAAGAATAATGAATCTTCAAAACTGTACCCTGCTGGTGAAAATCTCTAGAGACCAGAGGACTTTACTGGTCCTTGTTCTATATGAAGGCCTCCAAAATATAGCCAATTCTTTCCTTATCTAGGTCCTTGACGCAATCCTAGTGGTCATTGACAACCCCAAATTGTTCGTCAACATCATCGGCCCCTTCCTTGAATTCTACAGCCACTTTTTTTGCATCATGAGTATAGAACATCATCTTGGTCAGGCACAACATTTTCCCTCCATCAAAATCTCTAGTAGACTGGTACTAGGACTCCATCAACTCATCAAATTTACTTAGTACAAAATCTTCTAGAGCACAAGTTCTGGTGGTGAAGGGATCAACTTGTGAAACCCTTGTCACAAATGTTGTATATGAATTCAAAGAATTTTGGACTTTCGGGATTCTATTATTTAGGGCCACTACCATTTTCTTTCTCACCTCAATTTTGAGACTAAGTCTGGAGTGGTGGGCCTGGAGGAACCCAAAGGGTTCATCTCCCAAAATATTTGTTTCTATGATGACTTCTTACCTAAAGTTCATCATTTATTTGAGTTCAGACCTCCACTCTTCATACTTCTCCATTTATTTCTCCCATAGGGAGATGATGCCGTTCACTTGTCCCATGATGTTGTTGGCCTGATAGAGGTCCAAGATTATCACTGCTAGGAACTGCCTTACGACTATGATCTTCTTAGCGACCCACCCATCCATAGCCTGTGCCTTCTTCTTCATGTCCCTCAAAGTAGCAATATCACCCTATGGGAGTGGTGTTCCAGACATGGAGGCTTCCAGATGTATCTCAGCCAATGGATATGTTAGTTCTACGAGAAGCTCAAGGATATTTACATTCTCTTATTTTTCTTCCTTCAACTTCCGTGCCTTCTTGTCATATCAGGATTCAATCGCCTGGGTAGCCTCTTTCAACAGGTTCAATTCACCATGTTTATCTCTCCTGCCCAGAGGAACTTTTATAACTATGTATTCTTCATCCCTTACAGCTGTCGCCTCTGCATCAGGGGGAGGCATCGCTATTACTATGATGGTGTTTCCTCCTAGACCAATCCAAAGGGTATGGATGGTCCAGGCCCTTTTAGGCTTCTGAGCCTCTTCTGGGCCATCATTTCAGCCAAGGAGAGGGGAAATCTTGTTGCTACCGAGGCCAACCTTTTTCTTGACCCTACTAGCCACTATGGTGGCGAGGGTTGTCTTATGGCTAGGTCTTGGGTACTGGAGTTTTCCTCAGGATTTGTTCGCTCGTCTTTGACATCTATGGCCTTTGTGGGATCCTTTTCTCCACTCCGAGGATTCCCTGTGTCTCCTACCTTGGTGGCATTTTCATTAGTGATGTCGGGGACCTTGTCTCTATCAGAACCTGTAACATCTGCATTTTTGTCTCTAAGGTTTTCCCCTGTGTCTTGTTGCTACTAGATTTCTTCGGCATTATCCACCGAGACATTCTCCTTTGAGGGCACATCTTCTGGAGGGGGCAAACATGTCTATCCTAGATCTATATGTTGGGCTACAAAGACCACCTTGCCAAATTTTAGATCCTAGGGTAGTTGATCAACTAAATTAACTTGAGGCATCTGGAGCATGGTGACTGGGGGTACAATTTCCCCCAAAGGTCTGATTTCCCAAGCCATTGTCAGTCACTCATCTTGTGTCTGCCTTCCCTCTATCTTGGTCCCCAAGACTGGTGTTTCTTCAATACTTGGTATATTCACCAATACTTGCTCTGGCTCTTTTTCTTTCCCTTGCTCCTAGAATTCTTCCTCCAGGGCAATTTCTTTTTCTTGCCTTTCTCCCTCCCCTAAGATATTTTTTTCCTCTTGCGTGGTGATCTCTTTTGCTACTCTCTTGACATATTCATGTAGATTTACCAAATCTTCAGTTTGGAAGATGTCGTCAAAATTTTCATGGGGAAGGGAAGCCTCTGGTCAATCCTCTACTTAAGGGCTAGAAGGGATAACCTCCATAGGAATGTTTCCTGATTGCCTAAGGCTTACATCTGCGCTTGGTGGAGGGTTATCCACCTTGGTTTCTTTCTTCTTGTCTATAGTGGGAGTCCACTTTCCATGATAGCTGCATTATTTTATTCTATGTTCACCACCCAACTCATTAATGCTACAAGTGATGACGATCATGATGGGAGGGCAGATCTCATCGAACTAACTGGAAGGCCAAGAGAAAGCTGGGTGCTTAATGTTTCACTCAGTTGGTGGGATGCCTCGAGTTGAGTGTGAATTTTCTCTAGAATAAGGAATAGAGCCAAGGGTGAAACCTGGGTCGGGGAGCCTTCTTTTTCTTTCCCCTTATCTCTTCTCTACCCAGTTGCTCTGGACACTGAAGAGGACCCCCACAAAATTTGACCTTGGCGAGCATTTTTCTTACACACTTGTGCAAAATACTCATGGCTGCATTCTACGACACCCTCGATGATGTCCTAAATTGTTAAAGTCTCTGGGGTGTCCCAATCCACTAGAGGGAGATCCATCTTATCGATCCCCTGTAGCTTTTAAGATGAGTCCTCAAAGAGCCCGCTGTACGAAAATTCTTTTGGAAAGGTCAGAAGGTCGAGGCTCTTAATCATTCCTTTGGTGATCCTTGAGTACCTTCGCTCCCAGATGTCAAAGTCATCTTGGAAATCTGCCCAGAAATCCTCCATGTGAGGCTCATGTGGTGTGGATGCCTGGGGCAGTGTTGTGCTTATCTTAGTGAGTGGGTAAAAATTGTTCCTTGTCAGGTGAAACTTGACTAGTCCCAGACTCTTCAACTCATTATCGGCCTCTTTGGCCGTGGAAAGGCTGCAAGAATAATTCTCACAAATGATCGGGAATGGGATGGAGGTAACCTTTTTTACTCCATAGAATGCATGAAGTTCCAGGATTTTCCTGTAGAACTCCATCAAAATAATCCTATCTCTATAATGCTTGGGGAGTAGGTAGAGCTTACCGGAAAACCCGGTCACCCTAATGTAAGAATGTTGATGAAATTGAATGAAATAATTGTCGTATGTACCCACTAAGGCCATACCCTCCCTTGATAGCTGGTAATCAACATCCTGAGATGGGATCAAAATGTTGAAGTAAATGAAGGTGTCATTTACTCGGCAAAAATTTGGGAAGCTATCTTCCCATTGAATCTAGGGAAAATGGTCCCATGGAGCATTCTGGCCAGGCCTGGTCCCAAGGATCTCCACTGTAACTAAACCTTGAATTTTGGGTCTTTGTTGTGCCAATGCCCATAACACGTACAAATTCATGTAGAACTTCAAATTCCAGCTAACATTGTTCAATTGGAAGTCTACATGATTGGCAATAATTGTTCCCAAGTCAAAATTCTGCCTATTGGTGGAGATGTCATATAGGAAGTAGTACATCCATGGAAATAAATCTAGGGCATGAGATTCTCCAAAGACCTGGCATAAGAAGATGATCCCCACTTGGATGCTCTCTTTGAAGTCTTCTCAGGGGATCTCCAACTTCATATTCTTGTAGTCTTTCCTTGGTGTCTTTAGCCAGTGGTTGTTGAGATGTTGTTGGGCAAGCTACGAAACTTTGTCAAACTCCTATAGTGAGGTGGCGTAGGAGATGACAATAAAATTGGAGAGCTGGGGATTCCCAGCCCTAAAGTAAATGTAGCAGTGTCCAAAGATACTAAAGGCATTGGATAGCCTGTTGGAAGGGTAGCAGTAACTATCATGGCCTAGATGGTGGTGTTGTAGTGTTTGGCTAGAGTTAGGATCAACTCTGGGGCTTGCACAAAGTAGGGGAAGCAGGCTTCTTTGATGATACTAGAGGTGGCCATGTTCTTTGCCATATTATCTCTGGTAGAATGTTGAGTGAACATAGTTCTGCTGATACCTTGTAATCTGGCCCAGGCCTGACCTCAGTGTCGGTGACTAGCTGCAACTTAGAATCCAGCTTGGAGCCTACGAGCGTACCATCCTTTGTATGTTTGGATGTGAGTGGGAGTTTGTCTAGTGCCCTCTCAGCCTTTGACTTGTTGGCCACTCTAGTTGAAGTGGTTGGAATTTTCAGACTTCCAAGAGGGGAAGCTACCTAAGACATGTTTATCACTGAATTATTTATAGTCTGCACAACTGGACAACCGTTAATACGAGTTATTAAATAAAACCAAGTTTCAAGTTCTAGGTATTTCATCACCATTTTGCACCTGTTCAAAAATACATTAGCTTGCATTAAATCTTGAAAATATAATAAAAAATAATTCACTTTGGATTTAATCAACACCTGGGGATTCTGGGGTTTTGGTCTATGCAACAATGTGATGAAGGTCATGGGATTCCATGGAACCCAGAGTCTGGAGAAACTAGTTTTTATTGAAATGACCGGGTAGTGAGCCGTAATGGGATGATGTGGGTTGTCGCATGGTCATGCAATAAATGGATTAATGGCACTTAATGGAAATAGATGTCTTGACACGAATGAGATGAATGCCACTTGGGTTTGTTTTGAATGATCATACATGGGGGAATTTAATCCTGCCATCAATGCTGAAATGACAGAGGAAAGAGAAAACTACCATGGCTCAAATAGGCGAGGTGCTGAGTTTGAGCTAGGTGGAAACTAGGCGGGCGAGCCCAAATTTGGGCTCTACGATGCAATAGGGCGTGGTGAGCTCATTACAGGGTAGGTTGGACAAAAATGGAATGTACAGAACAAGCATGCAGAGACACACTATGGATACCCTATTTACTTAGGAGGCCGAAGAATGGCAAATTTACAATAGATGACACTAACTAACCTACAAACTACTAACAACTTATAGAAATTTACAATTAACCTATGCTATTTATAGGGATTTACACTTAATTTACACCATTTACAATGATTTGGACATAAACTTACATTATCTACAAAATGTACACAAAAATATAGCATGAAAAAGGCGGACAACCTTCCTACAAAGCCATCCCACTAATGGGAAGTGACGACAAAGATGAAAAACAAAAAGCAAACAAAAGCGAAAACAAAACCAGAGATGAAAAAGAACAAAGAAAACAAAAAGAAATAGAGAGAATCAGAAGGGCCTACCTTAAACACTGAGAAATGCGGGAGGAAGGGGATGAGAGGTGCTCTAAAAATAGATAGCTTCATGAACCATGAACACCAAAGACCTCATAGGATACTGGAAGCAGGCACAAACTCGAATATCAACTACTAAATACTTGAAGCAAATGCACTTAACTCACTGGTAATTCGCACAAATCACTCTTAATCGCTCTTAATTCGCTCAGGGTAATTTTTTCATGGTAAATGTAAAAATGACAAGTGAAACTTCATTTATAACCCTTAGGTAAAAATGCACCACTTCCTTTTGCAAGTCCCGAGAAAAGGAAAACCTCTGGACTCCAAGTCTAGGGAATCCATACAACCACACCCTCTAACTAAGGATGAAGCAATGGAAAAGAATCTTGGCCAGGACCGGCATCTAGCTGGTACAAAGAAATAAAACACTCTGAGACCGCGTCCCGAAGGTAGAGAAACCAAAAAGAAAAGAAAATAGCGGCCCCACGGAGGCAAAGGCCAAAGGAAAACAAAAGAAAAAGGAACAAGGACAAAAGCAAAAAAGGGGGACCCAAATTTTTGCCCACAAAATGTAGGGACAGGTATGGAGGACATAAAAAATGGTGAGTCATTGGGATGAATGCCTTAGCACATTTGAGAACCACAGAATCTTTGGTTAGCAAAACTAGAACTTATCTTTACCTGGATCATTTTACTTGCAAGCTGTGAGGTGTCTGAGAAAACCTGACTCATCATGATCCAATCTTTCAATCTCTTGTCAGCTATGAAGTGTGTGCTTTGGAAGAAAATCAAGCCAATGATTTCTGGGAGAAGCAGAGATGACACCGGGTGCATCGGACCAAAATTTCTATATCTTGCACAATCCCCCGAATCTCAGAATTCTCTATTCTCCAATTTTCTTTTTTGAATTTTGAAGATGGTGAAGGTGGTACTTCTTTCACCGTGAACCTTAAGCTTAGCTAATTTTTACGGTGGTACTTCTTTCACCTTGCCATCCATTTTAATTTACTGAATAGGAGAGACATTCTAGACACAGGATACTCTTTTGATTTATTTATTTTTGGACATGGCCAATAACCAGTGCAACCAATCTACTCTTAAGGATCATACAATTACTTTCTTCTTAGATTTCTTGTTAACTAATGTCAAGACTCTCGGGATATGAATCAGATGAAGATTACCAATAACCATTTACCATGCGTACAAAATAACTCTGAAGTGTGGACAAATTCCACCATGCTAACAATAGATTCTGGACTAACCAAAATGCACAAGGCACCGCTCCAGGGATTAGATGTCATGCGAAGCATACCTGTCTACAAGAAGAGGGCAACATTGTGGAAACCAGAAAAACAAGACACACAAAGAAAACAAAGAAAACCAAAGACAAAATAAAATAAAATAAAAAGAAAGGAAAGAAGATGGCCCTACAAGACCGCCAAAAACTATTTACAAGGAGAGACACTCCCAAGGAGTGTCGGGAAAAGATATTTACAAGAAGGAAAATATTCACATATAATACAGCTTTGGTCAACTTACCTTTCACCTCATTCAAAGTAGTGTTTGAGAAACTATCCATTAACGGGAAATGGAATTACTTCTCCGGTCATGGTGTTGAGGTGATAAGTATTAGACCCAAAGAGCTCTGAGATTAGGTAAGGTCTAAGCCAAAGCCTTTGAAACTTAGTGTGCTTTCCTTTCTTCTCCCGGGCCTTGTCCCACAAAAGGACCAGATCTGAAACTCAGAAGGCTTTGTATTGGGATCTTCGGTTGAACCATCATTTGACAACTGCTTGATGAAGCACTAAATTTTCTAGTGCCGCATCCCTTTTCTCTTCCATTCTCACCAGGTTCAAAAGCTAAACCTCCATGATGTTGTCACGGGCATCGAATTCCTGCATGAATTGTAAAACTGGGATTTTGTAAGTTAATAGGGAACATAGGATTCTGGCCAGAAACTAGATGAAATGGGGAAGTCCCTAGGTCTTCCTTGATTCTGATATGATCCACCCAAAGGGAGAACCTAAGCTTTTGGTGCCAGTCATGGGGATTTTTCTCTAGCAAATGCTTGATCACCTCTAGCTGATTTTTGTTGGTAGACTCAGCAACATCATTACCCTAGGGATAATAGTTGTTGGAGAACTTCAAGGTGATATTCTTTTGATAGGTCTATTCTAATAGTTGCATTGAAGAAAAAATTTTACCATTGTCACAAACTATAACGAAGGGCATTCCAAACCTTGTGACTATGTTTTCTTCCAAGAATTTGATAACTACATTTGCCATGTTGTTCTTGCATGGGATTGCCTCGGACCACCGGATATAGTAATCAGTCATAGTAAAAAAATTTAGGTGGTTGGTGGATGAGTTGGGTTTTATTTCCTTGATAAAATTGAATACCCATTGGGCGAAGGGTCAAACTTCAAAGAATGGTTGGGAAGGCATGGCTGGGTTCTGCTCATGATGTGTTACAATTTGGCAAGTGTGGCACATCCTTATGTGAGTGTAGACATCTTTGAAGATAAAGGGCCAGTAATATCTGGCCTAGAGAATCTGATGGGAAGTGGCATCAGCTATGCCATGTCTAGTTCCAAACTACCCATAGAATTCTTCTATCATTTTGGCATCTTGGTTCCTATCTATGCACCAGAGGTAAATTCCCTTGAAATTCCTGTGAAAAAGTGTTCCATTTTTATCATAAAGTGTGCACTTTTTAGTCACAGGGCATGACATTTTTTTGGGGGAAACCCCTCTAGGCATCTTTTATTGAGTAATAGGTACACTAGATTGGTATACCATAGATATTGGGTGATGGACTCTACAGTATAAGTTTGACATTCAATGTTTGGAGTCACTTTCATCATCACTCTACATAGTCTCTGGCCTCGTACTATCTTCATTGGTTGCATCTCAAGATCATATTCCTAGAGGATTTCCATCTATTTCCCCCAGCATTCACCCAGTTCACTCTACAATAGTAAATATTTAACAGCCTATTCCAGAATGATAGCATGCACTTTGCTTTGGAGAATGTAGTGTCGTAATTTCTTCACGGCCTAAACTAGAGAAAAGGCTTACTTTTCCAAGGGTGTATATCAGACTTTGGCATATCTAAAGGGGGAGCTCATGAAGGAAATAGTTCACTCTTCTCCCTCAACCTTTTGGGTTAAAACTATAGGTGCAAAATGTGGTGAAGCAAAGGCGTAGATGTGGAATGGGAGGGAGTAGTCTGGACTTCCCAGGACTAGTGCCTCCACTATGGTTTGCTTGATCTGAGAAAATGCTCACTTCACTTCAGGGCTCTACTCAATATTTTTAACTTTCTTCATCATGTCATTGAGTGGTTTAACAATCTCAGTGAATCCATTAATGAACCACCAGATAAAATTTATCTTTCTGAAGAAAGATCTCATCTCCTTTTTACTACCAGGAATTTTCAAATTCAGCAGTGCTTCAACTCTCTCAAGGTATATGGATATCCCATTCTTGGAGACAATATCCCTGAGCATCTTCCCTTCAGTGACCCCAAATATGAATTTCTTTGGTTTGAGGGAGATGCCATATTTGTGACATATCTCACATATCTGAGTGAGGTGGGCAGAATGATCACGCCTATCCCAGGAAAATACTGTTAAATCATCCATATAGATTATTATTCATTTGTTAACCAAGCCCTCAAACACAATGTCCATGGCCTTCTAAAATGTGGCCCCTATGTTAATCAAGTTGAAGGGTGTTCTCTGATATGAAAACATTCCCCACTTGGTGGTGAACATTGTTTTCATTCTATTCTTGAACTTAACCATAACTTGGTTATATCCAGAGTACCCATCTAGAAAGTACATCATTTGGGAACCATTAACAATTTGTAACACCTCATCCAGCAACGGGAGAGGGTGATTGTCTTTCTTGGAGGCCTTTTTTAAATTAAAAAAAACCACACATAGGTGGATCTCATTGTTCTTCTTGTGCATGGGGACGAGGTTGGCAACCCATGTTGTATGCCAGATAGGAAAGATAATCCAGGCCGATAATGACTTCTGAACCTCCTGATGGATTAGATGTTCGATCAATGGGTTTACCGGCCTTTTTTTTTGCCAAAAAGGTTTGGCATCCGGTTTTAGGGGGATGGTATGAGTCATGATAGATGTGTCATAAGTCTTGAGATCCTCATATCCCTAGGAAATAACATTGATGTAATCTTAGAGAACCATAAGAATCTTCTCCGTCTCCTCTAGGGAGAAGGAGGTACTAATGTGGATCATTTTTCTTCATCAGCCTTGTCGATGTTGACTTTTTCAAATTTTCCTCCCTTGGAGGAGGATGATATCTTGTCTTGACCCTAGGGGTCCAAATCAAAGATACATTCTAGAGCTACCATCCCCTTAGGGATGGTTTTGGTGGGTACGTCGATGATCCTGTCATCTTCTTCACCCTGTTCGGTATTGTCATGATCAATTTCTTTAACTATCTTATCTTCAAAGACGCCAACATTGGCCATGAAGGCCAGGATATGTTGGTCATCCTCAAAAACATGAAAGTGGGTGATATCATTCAGGATGGATGGGGTAGGGACCATTTCAACAAAAAAAATTTGTAACTAGGAACCAACCATTGGCTCAAGGGTGTTGGCAGAAGTAACAAGGGCATCCGGAACATAGTTATGTTTCTGGGGAATAAGATCGAAGAAAAAATAATCAAATTCTTCAATTAGGCTCCATTCTCGGTTGTAGTATGCAGCCATCCTTTTTTCATGACACATGTATTGGCTCTGGACCTATTTTACAATCAACTCTGAATCATCCATCGCCTAGAGGCGAGTGATCCCTTTTCTTAATGTGAACAGGAGTCTGAGGACCAAGGCCTTGGACTCTGTGACATTATTGGTGAAGTTAAACTGCAACTTTTAGGATGTGAGGAAGGACTTCCCTTGCAGATTGATTAGCTCCACTTCAGCCTCGTAGCCTTGTTTGGACTAGGATCTCTCAAACTTCAGGACCCACAAATCATTGTTCTTTTTCTGGGGCTGGGGAGGCGAGGTGGGATTTGGATTGTTTTTGGTTTTTGGAGGTTTGTGATGTGATTCCTCCGACTCTAATGGTGCATGGGTGATACTTTCCTCCAAAGAATCTTCTAGTTCAAGTTCCTAAACAAGTGACACCTCTAGCGTGTCGCTAGGTGGATTGCTCGATCAAGGGAATCTGGCTTTATATTCTTTCTCTTGGAGTTTAGTGATGTGGTGGGTAGCAGTGGTAATGCAAGGCTCACACTCCAATTTAGAGTGTTTTTTATAGTGTACCCAGCACCAAGTGCTGGACAAGAGAGTGTCTGGAGTTTCTGTGTTACCCTGTGAGTCTAACTCACACTTCAGTTTCTTATCTAGATCCTGAATTCTATGAGGGATTATAGGATCCTCCTCAGGGATGAAATCAAAGGTTAGGATCTCTCATGTTTGGTATACCCTAGGGGAGGATTCAGAGAAAAGGAATTCATTTACCCTCCCAACTTTGGTGAGGACCTTCTTCATTTTGGCTTCACTCTCCACCCAGATTTGATTTGATTTCCCCTTCTAGGGGAGCCACAAGTGGGAGAAGTCCGTTGAGAAATACTTGTTTAGGGCCTTTGACCAATTCCAACTTAATAACATCCCATAGGTTTGAGGGATGTCCACCACTTGGATGTCTATGGTGCTCGATATCTGGGGGTCTTGGATGAGTTGAATCTAGACATTCTTTAGCTCACCCACCATTTTCATGGCAATTTTGTCCAATTGGACTACTGCACCTTTGGACGGTGTGGAAGTGAGTCCAAGCTTTTGGCAGATGGATAAAGGCATGACATTGCCTGAAGCACTGGAATCTACAAGGTAGTTGTATAGGTTATTCCCTTGAATGTTCAAGCCTAGTAGGAAGGGAGGATCCTATGTATTTCCCTGGAAGACTAACGAATTGGAATCATCGAATGTGACAGTCTTTCATTGATGACTAACGGTTTCTGAGTTTTTCAAGAGCTCTAGAAGAGATTTCTTTTGCTTAGGATAGTTTACCAAAACCTGCATCAAGGTCATGGAGGTGGTGGTTCACCCCATAGCCAGATCCCTGGTGTGGTTAGGGCTAGGTCCTTTTAGTGGGAAAGATCAATCATTTGTGTTCTCCTAGGGGGTGGTATTCTTGGGAGGCATTAATGCGTAAGATGGCCCTTTTCTAGCCTGATTCCAATTATTTTAGGGTTTCCATAGGCTGGTGAAGGTGTTGGCCTCAAAGGTTGGGATAGATTTGTCAAATAAGCCCTGCAATTCAGGTTCTTCTTCATCCTCTTCATCTGTCCCAAAGAAGATGGCCTCACATGTGAAGGTAGTGTGAGGGGGCTCTGATGAGGATGATTCCCGGCGATTAGGATCGACAGGTTGTTGTCTACCCGATTGGTAGATCATGATGACCTTCTCCAGTGTGGCATAGTTCACCTCAGAATGGGAGCCAGTGTCATGCAATCTACACCATGTAGTTAGGGTGTGAAATTATGTCAGCTGCATAGAATGACTGGCTCCAACACCACCCTAGGTGGTATTTTAATTTGGAGGAGGACCTTTTTTATTTGCATTGTTGTTACATTACTGTTGGATGGGCCGAGGCCCATTGTTGTAGTTATGACCTCCAGAATTGGTGTTTCATTGTCTGGAGAAAATATTCCCTCTCTAGGAATTAGAGTTGTGAGGTGCAAAAGGCCCCACCTTCAAATCTCCCATGTCCGTCATCAGGGAGGACACTAGTCGCCTGAGGGATTCAACTTCAACAGACAGCTGGGTAGTTGTGTCACAATGTGATGGCTATTGTGGTGGGCTCTTGGGGAATGTGGTAGCAGCTCCCAGAGTTGAGGAAAACAATCCTCTGGCTATGGACGACTAGAATAAATACTTTCGAGGGTTGTGTCAAAGGTTGTTGCATTTGCTTCGGCTAGTTCCAGGGAACATATTCCAGACCTGGTATTGTTTGTGCTTGAGATGGATAAATGTACCAGGCCTATTGGTCTATCGATGGTGGTCCCATGGCTATCATTGGGACACCCATTTCTGGATTGGGGTTGTATCCCCTGATGTAAGGAGTTCCTACAGGTATCATATTGAATGGTAGGCTCTGCCTAATTATGTCAGGAGCTTTTCTCAAACTGTGGGATGACTCCAGGGCTAAGTTGTACACTTTTTCCAGAGCATCTTGGTTATTAGTGGCAATAGTTCTCCATAATAGAGTGGCAACAATAGGGTCCATGGCATTCAAGTATGTCTAGATGGTTACATCAGTGGCTGGGATGAAAGGGCATCTGCACCCCTTCAAGGCACGTTGGAACCGATGGTTGAATGTAGCGAGGGGCTTGTTCGGTTCCTTCCTGATGGAGATAAACTAGCTGTGGGACCATGCTAGGTCCACATGAACACAGAAGGCCACCAGAAAGGCAACTTCCATATCCTGCCAACTATTGATGGAGTCGGTGGGTAGGTTTAGGTACCAGTTTAACTCATTATATCCTAAAGATAGAGGAAACATCCAGTTACAATGTCTTTATGTTGTATTCGGTGTCGGTTCATCGCATATTTATAGGCTTGAAGGTGTTTTTATATAGTTCAGGGGCCTAAATTCTCATATTTGGGGTAGATCTTCTCCAGATGCAGAGGAGGATCATTGGTAGTGCCACGAAAATGCCCCATTAGGGATGTGGTATTACCGAAGTAAGTAGCCATTGGGACTGTTTGGTTTTTGGTTGGTCTGAATGTTAGTCCCTGAGGTTATCTGGGGGATTTGGGTATTCTGGTGTGTAGAAAATGCCCAGATAATGTTGGTTGGTTATCTCATTGGTCAGGTCCTACTCTTTTGAATGGGAGGTCTGAGTTCTACAAACTCTCTAGGATTCGGGGCTGGCCGAAGGATTCTTTCAAAATGTAAGGGTGAAAATGACCCTACCCCACAAAAATCTTGGTTCCTAAAAGTACTTCTTGGGTAGCCCTCAGGAAGTGTGAAATTGAAATCTTCTAAGGGTGATGAGCTCATGCCATCCTAGCGCCAGTTTTTGTTGACAGGACTTTATGATCGGCTCTGCCAACAGAGGATAAGTTTTCACCCGGTACCGGGGTACCAGCCAACTCCGCCTGAAAAGGTTTACCAGAGAATGAATTCTCCTAGTCTCCAAGCACCTAGTAGTTGGGTCTTGATGGTGCAGGGGAGCTAAGTTAGGTAGGTGACTGTTGTGTGAGGGTATAGCTAGTTTTCACTCATCTTCTCAGGGATTTCAAATGGGATAGGGTTTCCTGCAAGCATTTAGACTTAATGAAGAAATTGCAAAAGATCGATCCAGGATAGATATATGTTTCTACCTATAGTTATGCAATATATATTCAAACATCAAACAATGCTCCAATGCAAGAAACTAAACTAAATACCAAATACATAAAGAACCAATAATTCACATGCATTCAGTAACAAGGGGAGATAAGATCATTAATCCAAACTGAAGCATAGGAGCAAAGGACATAAGAAAATAGACTTTACAAAAGATGTTTTCCAACTTCAGAGATCTGAACAACAATAACACATAGCCATAAGATGTCATTCATTCTTTCATTAACTCAAATGGTTCTAGTGTCACTGGTGAGTACAATCATGGCTCCAAGGGAGAATTCTAAGCTACTAAGAACAACTCGGCATTGAGCTCCTGAAAATAACTAAAAATGAAATGTTATGCTTCTATTACTTGCTGGACTGAAAAATCATCAATTTCATCGACCCTTGTTATGGGGTCAGACTTATTATTTATACACAAAGTTTGACCTAAAAAATAACCTAATCTAACTTCAAACTTGCCAAATATAATACATTATCCATAGCCAGTAGTACCTGCACCACTTACAATCACCTCAGGATATGCAGAGGTTTGACAAGATAGAAGAAGAAGATAAGAGGAGAAATCTGGAAGAATCGACACAGAGAAGAGTGTCAGGGTATTTATAGAAGAAATTTGATTGTCCCAATATCCTAGGCTACATACCTCATAAATGCAAATTGTGGCTCCTTGTCTTTTATGTGCACCAAGTAGTTAATGTAGGAGCGGCTCCTAGGGGAATCACCTGTCAGAGCCATCTCTTCTGCCTAACATACCTTATCTGGATAACCTACTTGCTAATACTTATTGACTTCTTGACAGTGATCAGTCAGCTCTGGGGAACCTTGATGTAGATCACTGTGAATGTATACAAAATTGTGGACCCATAATTCCAGAGTCTGGGAGCTTACACTCAAAGAATAATAAATATTTAAAACTATACCCTACTGGTGAAAATAACTGGAGACTAGAGAACTTTACTATTCCTTGTTCTATTTGAAGGCCTCCAAAATTTAGCCAATTCATTCCTCATCTACATCCTTGATGCAGTCCTAGTGGTCGTTGACAACCCTGAATTGTTCATCAACATCACTCACCCCTTCCTTGAATTCTACAACCACTTTTGCTGCGTCATAAGCCTGGAGCATCATCTTGGTCAGGCTTGACATTTTCCCTCTATCAAAATCTCCAATGGAATGGTACTGGGACTCCATCAACTCATCAAATTTACTTAGTACAAAATCTTCCAGAGCACAAGTTTCGGTGGTGAAGGGATCGACTTGAAAAACCCTTGTCACAAATGTTGTATATGATTTCAAAGAATTCTGGGTTTCCAGGATTCTATTCTTTAGGGATTCTACCAGTTTCTTGCTCACCTTAATTTTGAGACCAAGTCTAGAGTGTTGGGTCGGGAGTAACCCAAAGGGTTCATCTCCCAAAATACCTATTTCCATGATAAATTCTTCCCCTAAGTTCATCATTTCTTTGAGTTCAGACCTTCATTCTTCATACTTCTCCATTTCTTTCTCCCATAGGGAGATGATGAAATTCACTTGGCCCATGATCTTGTTGGCCTGATAGAGGTCCAAGAGTGTCACTGCCAGGAACTACCTTACGAATGTGATCTGCTTAGTGACCCACCCATCCACAACCTGTGCCTTCTTCTTCATGGCCCTCAAAGTATCAATATCACCCTGCTGGAGTGGTGTTCCGCACATGGAGGCTTCTAGATGTATCTCACCCAATGTTTGTGTTAGTTATGCGAGAAGCCCAAGGAGATTTACATTCTTTTCTTTTTCCTCCTTCAGCTTATGTGCCTGCTTGTTGTACTGGGCTTCAATCGTCTAGGTAGCCTCTTTCAACAGGTTCAATTCACCCTATTTATCTCTCCTCTCCAAAGGAACTTCTATAACTGTGTATAATTTGGCCCTTACAGCTATCGCTTCTGCATCTAGGGGAGGCATTACTATTACTGCGATGATGTTTACTCCCAGACTGGTTTGAAGGGTATCGATGGTTTAGGCCCTTTTAGGCTTCTGAGCCTCTTGATTCTGGGCCATGATTTCAACCAAGGAGAGGGGAAATCTCGCTTCTTTCAGGGCCTTCCTTTTTCTTGACTCTACCAACCACTATGGTGGTGGGGGTGATCTATTGGCTAGGTCTTGCGTACTAGGGTTTTCCTCAGGATTTGGTCACTCTTCTTTAGCATCTATGGCCTCTATGGGCTCCTTTCTCCACTGCCAGGATTCCATGTGTCTCCCACCTTGGTGGAATTTTCATCAGTGATTTCGGGGACCCCATCTCCATCGGCTCCTGTAACATCTGCATTTTTATGTCTAGGGTTTTCCCATGTGTCTTTTTGCTACTGGATTTCTTTGGCATTATCTGTTGAGACATTCTCCTCCAAGGGCACATCTTCTAAAGGGGCAAAGGTGTCTAGCCTAGATCTAGATGTTGGGTTGCAAAGACCACCTTGCCAAATGTTGGATTCTAGGGTAGTTGATCACCTAGATTAACTTCATGCATCTGGAGCGTGATGATTGGGGGTACATTTTCTCCCGAAGGTCTAGTTTCCCAAGCCATTGTTAGCCTCTCATCTTGTGTGTGTCTTCCCTCTATCTCAGTCCCTGGGACTAGTGTTTCTTCAGTACTTGGTATATTCACCAATACTTGTAGTGGCTCCTGTTCCTACCCTTGCTCCCATACTTCTTCCTACGGGGAAATTTCTTTTTCTTTCCTTTCTCCCTCCTTGGAGATATTTTCTGCCTCTTGCATGATGATCTCTTCTGCTACTCTCTCAACATCTTCATGTAGATTTACCCGATCTTTAGTCTAGAAGATGTCATAAAAATTGTAGTGGGGAGGGGAAGCCTCTAGTTGATCCTCTTCTTAAGGGATGGAAGGGATAGCCTCCATAGGAATGTTACCCAATTTCTCGTGGCTTACATCAATGCTTGGTGGAGGGTTATCCACCCTTGGTTTCTTTCTTCTTGTCTTCAGCGGGACTCTAACGTCCATGATATCTTCATTCTCATCCTCTGTGTTAACCACCTGGCTCATTAATGATGCAAGTGATGGTGAGCCTGATGAGAGGGAGGATCTCACTAGAGTAACTGGAAGGCTGAGAGAAAGCTGGGTGCTCAATGTTTCACTCAGCTGGTGGGACACCTCAAGCTGAGTGCAAATCTGTTCTAGAATAGGGAGTGGAGATAGGGGTGTAACCTAGGCTGGGGCACCTTATTTTTATTTCCCCTTGTCTCTGCTCTACCTGGCCCCTCTGGAGGCCGAAGAGGACCCCAGCAAAATTGGACCCTGGTGGGCGCTTTTCTTGCACACTTGTGCAAAATACTCATGGCTACATTGTACGATGCTCTGGATGACATGCTCAATTGTTAAAGTCTCCAGGGTGTCCCAATCCAGTGGAGGGAGATCCATCTTATCGATCCCCTATAGCTTGTAAGATGGGTCCTCCAAGGGCCCACTATCCAAAAAGTCTTTTGGAAAGGTTAGAAGGCAAAGGATCTTCATCATTCCTTTGGTCATCCTTGAGTATGTCTGCTCCCAGACGTCAAAGTCATCTTGGCAATCTGCCTAGAAATCCTCCATGTGAGGCTCATGTGGTGTGGAATCCTAAGGCAATGTTGTGCTTATCTATTTGAGTGGGTCAAAATTGTTCCTTGTCAGGTTGAACTCAGCCAGTCCCAGACTCTTCAACTCATTATCAACCTCTTTGGCTGTAGCAAGGCTGCAAGAATAATTCCCACAAATGATCAGGAATGGGATGGAGGTAACATTTTCCACTCCATAGAATGCATGAAGTTCCAAGATTTTCCTGCAGAACTCCATCAAAATAATTATATCCCCACAATGCTTGGGGAGTAGGTAGGGCTTGCCAGAAAACCCAGTCACCACAATGTAAGAATGTTGATGAAATTGAATGAAATAATTGTCATATTTACTCACCAAGAAGATACCCTCCTTTGATAGTCGGTAATGGGAATCCAAAGATGGGATCAAAATGTTGAAGAAAACAAAGGTGTCATTTACTCAGCAAAAATTGGGGAAGTTGGCTTCCCTTTAAATCTAGGGAAAATGGTCCCACAAAGCATTCTTGCCGGGCCTAGTCCCAAAGATGCCCATAGTAACTAAACCTCAAATTTTGGGTCTTTGTTGTGCCAATGCCTATAACACGTACGAAGTCATGTAGAACTTCAAATTCTAGCCGACGTTGTTCAAGTGGAGGTCCACATGATTGGAAACAATTGTTGCCCAGTCAAAATTCTTCCTACTGGTGGAGATGTCATGTAGGAAGTAGTACATCCATGGTGAGAAATCCTTGGAATTAGATTCTCTAAAGACCTCGCATAAGAAGATGATCCCCACTTGGATGCTCTCTTTGAAGTCTTCTCAGAGGATCTCCAACTTCATCTTCTTGTAGTATTTCCTTGGTGTCTTTAGCCAGTGGCTATTGAGATGTTGTCAGGTGAGCTGCAAAACTTTGTCAAACTCCTACAGTTAAATGAAGTGGGAGAAGACAATAGAATTGGAGAACTAGGGGATTCCCAGCCCCGCAAAAAATGTAGCATTGTCCAAAAATACTAAGGCCATTGGATAGCTAATTGGAAGGGTAGAAGTAAGTATCACAGCCCGGATGGTGGTGTTGTAGTGTTTAGCCAGAGTTAGGATCAACTTTGGGGCCTACATAGAGTAGGGGAAGAAAGCTACTTTGATGGTACTGTTACTCAATTTCTACACATGCTGAAATTTAGCCTAATAGTAACATTACATAAGAATTCACAAGCTATTCATTCATTTGCTTCCAATTCTTTCCCATTTCCAATCATTTTATTCTGAACAAAAAGAAAGATAGTGTTCATTGTATAAATCATCAATTGATATGTACAATTTTCATTTACAGCTCTAAAAGAATGAATTGAAATGCTGAAAGTAAAAGACCTCACACAAGCCGTGAGTTTAACTGTATCTTTCATATATATTCAAAATATTCAAAAATAAGACATATGTGAAGGAAAGGTTAGAGGTAACCAGTCATTGCCTTTTTAGCTGTTGACTGGTTAAGTGATCCTTGTTGCTCCTGGCGCAGCTCCCGATCCACCCAATTCTATTTTATAACTCCCTGCATAAGGTAAAGAGTGGGGTTAGATCTTGAAAGATCTAAGCAATGACTGAATACCTACAACTAATTACCCCCACATACATGCTATCTTTCCCTGGTTCTGAATCTATATCAAAGAAAATCTACTGCTAATCTGCTTGATCTTGAAACCTGGAAGGTAACTATTCTAATGCGTATGTGACCCTAACCGAGGCTCCCTTTGAGTACGAGCCTGACATGTGCATTGGGATAGCTATTTTAAAAATTTCAAGATCAAGCAGAATTATATTATATTAAAGGGACGTGTTATTCTTAAACATTGAAACCTTTTATAAAAAAAGCCAGTTGCAGTATGTTTTAAATTAGCATGAGATATTAAAGGGACAGTTTGATACTCAAAACCTTTTATCTCATATTTTCCAAATGATGTTGTAGCAGCTAATATTTTCCAGCCAGGTGGTCTCATGATGTTAAAAAAAGTTTATGACTTTATGTTGCAAAAATCTCAATGAAACTGATTTACATCATTAAGTTTCATTGAGATATTAGCAGCATAAAGTCAGAATTGAGAAACATCTTTTAATGGAATATTTTATCTTTTCAGAGCATTACGGTAGTCTTTGCAAGGATAGAAAGAAGAAATAATAGAGAAGGGAGAAACAGAGCAAGCACAAGCATGAGAAATATCAATGGCAACTAGATAATTACAAGTTTTTCTTCAGTCATGGCATTGGAGCAGTGTGACATACAAAACAGATTGAATACCAACAATAGCAAAAGAAGCATTAAATTGGTGTTCTTTTACACTAAGCAGAAAGGTGGGGAGATTCTTCAACAATGGTTATTTTCAGAATAAGAGTTTTGCATGGTCGATTCAAAATGAAATAACAGTAGCAGAGAATCTGAAGTTTAGATTTATCTTTTTGAAGCCATCAAATAAACAACCACAAGTAGCAGAGAAGGATAAATGAAAACAAGCAAGATGCAGCATGAGGTAGCGAAATGATAAATAATGACCATTTTCAAAATGGAAGAAACCTCATGAAATCTAGTACATATTCTTTTCAAAGCAACTGTTTGTCTTTTAGATACATTTTTGGGCATGTTTCACAAAGTTTTATTATTTCCCAGATGAAGATTTTTTATGGAAATTTGTTACAGCAGTAGCAGCATAAAATGAACAGAAAGCCACAGAAGTGATAACCCATAAAATTTCCAGATCAAGCCAAGTCCAAATATACTTCATGACATTGATGACATAGAAAATATTGAAGAAGAAGGAGCTCAAGACCAGTTCGAGTTGAGAGAAACCATAGATTTTCATCAAAATAGATGGGTAATCAAGCAGTTCCAGTATGCTGCAAAAAAATTGGAACAACAGATCACTTACATGCCACATTTTTTTGCAAGGATACAAAGTGATATCATATAGCAGTAGCTCACCCAGAAACACAACAGGGAAACAATAAATATTTTCTCAGTCATATGGCCTTCTTATTCAAACCTAGTCTCAATTTTTTAAAGGCACACAGTGAAACAACAACAATGAAGATAAAACAAAGTAGTAAAATAGCAAAGAAAAGGACACATTTTCAGCATTACATAGGAAAAGTCTTCAAAGATACAATAACTTTTTTCCGTTCTTAAAGTTGTGGTGTCATAATAGTTTCTCAGAAGATTAAATGCAGATCTTCCTTTCAAAACAACAGTTATTAAAAAGAAACATCAAATGGAGTCCTATGAAAAGAAAGAATGTCCAACTAAGAGCCAAGCAATGGTAATATAGCCTACTTCCTCAAACCTAGATCCGTTGTTTCTTAAGCATCCAGAAAAATGGCAGAAAATCTCTTTTCTAAATAACAGAGAAAATACACCAGAATTTGTGCAGATAAAGGTATGTAATAGCAGTGATATAATGGTGAACAAAAATATCAGAAAAGATACAAATGCTAAATTAAAATCCTAGAGAAATACATCAAAGAACGAATAAAGAATGACCTGAATCATT
Source organism: Thuja plicata (assembly GCA_018584345.1). Taxonomy (NCBI): domain Eukaryota; kingdom Viridiplantae; phylum Streptophyta; class Pinopsida; order Cupressales; family Cupressaceae; genus Thuja; species Thuja plicata. The sequence goes on from MU228326.1 coordinate 1,715,938, forward strand.
CTTACCTAGCAGATGGTAGCAATAAAAAGTTGAAGTCATCAACAATTGTGAGTTGAATCCAGTTATGGCAGCCAAAGCAGTAGACTTTCCCCATATTTCCTGGCGTTTCCTTAGGGTTTCAAAAAACCCTTCTCAGCTGTCGTGTATTTTCTCTAAAATTTTTGAATGCAAATGAGAGAAAATATCTTGTCTTATTTTTAGGTTAAGACTTTTGTATTTTGTTTTTTGCAAAGCCTTTTGGAATCCGTTTGTAATATGTATCGGGTTCTTTCCTTTGGAACTTTAT
>MU228326.1:1727403-1750465 GCA_018584345.1 Thuja plicata
GTCCATTTTCGGATTTGGAGAGATAAGGGGTTCAAAAGTCAAGTTGTGACTAGGTGGAAGAGTGAGAGGTGGCACTTTGACTCACTGTTGGTATTTGTTATAAAACTGGACTCTTTTTTGAGTCATCCGAGTCTTTTTAGGGGTTGTTATAGCCAGTCTGAAGTGGTCATCATTGACACTTAGACAGATAGGTCTTCTATGAATTTTGGACTCTGTAGGTGGAGGTTTGTGGTCCTTTTTTGGAGGGATTTTACTCACATTTGACCCCTGCATTTTAGGGGTTTTAGGTGTGAGTTTTTCCTTTATATTGGATCTCTTTTGTCTTTCTAAATGTGATTTTTTAGAGAGAGTAGAGCCTTTGCATTTTGGTGGATTGTGCTTATTTCTTTCTAGCTGTATCAGAGGACTTAATTGTGGAAAATCCTTTCAGAGCTTAATACATTGGAGTTTGGCCTACTTCTATTGTTTATCAGGTGTGATTGATGTTATTTTTTTTTGTTCTTTTAAGAGCCTTAAGATTCAATGTCTCAATTCTAAATATTCATTATCTTGCATAGGTTATATGTTGTGTTTTATTAAATTTTTAATGGTTATGATTCAATCCTTTCAGTTTCAGTTTATACAGACCTTCATATGAAACATTTTTATGCATGTAGTTACCATTAGAAGCTGTGATCAACAATATGTTATAAATTTTGTAATTGTGTTTATCAAAATATTAGGTCCTCCATCTTTCTTTGGTGTATCACCTTCTTTTAACTATTTTTAGAGTTTCATCAAAGTCTTTCTATCTCTTTCCCTATCAATTTGTAAGTTTTCAGGTGGCATAGGTGATCCATTTTCAAAGAATTCAAAAGCAACCCGCCTAGAACCTAGAGGTTCAGTCACCTACATAGTTTACCCACAAACTTGTGACTTTTCCCATGTTCTCCAGAATTTTTAAGTGTTTATGTGTTTAATTTTAGTGTACAAATTCTAGAGTTAATAGTTTTGGCATGCCCGGTGGGACCGAAGTTCATGTTTTTAGTTTCATGCTGATTTGATATACTGTCAGTGAGAAAATTTTACCCGTTTGAGGTTTTATTAAGTATATTTGGTGACTCTCTGGTGAGAAAACAGTGATTGAAGTGTTGTAATATTTTTTTATGAGAAAAATTGAGACAAGGAGTTCAAGTACATTTGAATATATGCAATTGGAAACACCCAAAAGGAAAGGCAGAACTCTCAAACGAACTCCACATACAAAGAGGGTTCAATCTTCTCCTCCAAAAGTTTATGTAAGAAGAGTGAGGGAAAAATAAAAGGAGAATCCTACAAGGCATTCAGCATCACCAACTACAAGAGCAGAATTTTCTGATCCTTTTGAATCATCAGTTTTTCAGACTAATTCAAGGACTGTTTTTGCCTCAGCAGCAATTACTTCTCAGACAAGATCCAGTGGCATTTTAGCAAGTATCTCATCCTCTGTTCTAACCAATTATAGTGCTGGTTTAGTAGGTGCGTCAGCGCAAGTCAGCAATATGGTCAAAGCTTTTGCTTTCGTACCCTTTTATCAAGGCAGCCCTTTAAATCTTGTTGTGCACAATGACATACCTTTAGCTGCCTTAAAAGGACTACCAGACTTCATAGGGGAGAGTCAAACAACAGCTTTTGAACACATCAGAGATGTGGCCTCTCTCTTTAATGTGTCGCATATCACACAAGAAGATGTAGTAGTCAGATTATTGGCGGCTTCATTTAAAGGAAAGGCATTAGAATGGTTTTGGAGCTTGCCCGTGGCTTTGATAAGTACATGGGTTGAATTGGGTCATGCATTCACTACATTTTTTGAGGACAAATCTAATCATTTGTCACTTGTAGATCAGTTGACAACAATTAAAAGGGCTCTACAAGAACAAATGACAGATTTTAACACCTATCTTCAGAAAACATGGAATAGGATACCTATTGCAGTAAGGCCAAGTGTTGATCATGCTTTCTTGTATTACCTAAAAAGTTTGAACAGTGACATATCTGTCATGATCTAGTCTATGGGAGGTACCTCATTACCCCTAGCATATATCACAACAGTAACAGCTGAGAATAGCCTCATTTAGGCAGGCAAGATAGCCCCTAGGCCACCCATGCCAATTTTTCCAAATATTCAGTCTAACATGCCCTTGCAGATACCACCTTTTAATCCCTTACCTGTTGTTGCTAATCAAGAATTGACCCCTAAAGGCCCATCTTTAGAGTTGCAGGAGATTAAAAGCAGCCAACAGAAAATAGAGGGATTGTTACAAACTTTCAATAATGAGATTGTCAACCTTAAAAAACAACAGTTTCAAGCTAGACAGCCTTACCAGCCACCAAATTAGGTTGCAAACCAGTATCAAAAGCCTAGTTAAGGCCAATATTAGGGTAATAGGCAACCTTATCAAGGAAATTCTACTAGTAATAGACAGAATTTGAACCAAAGACCTCATAAGTCTTATGCCCCTGTACCTTTGAATACTGTGACAGATATAGTGCCTTCTCAGAATAATTATGTAGTTGATTATGAGTGGTGTTACCCTTGTAATCAACCCCACAATCAGGCCACATGTTCCAATGGTGTTATTAACGAAGCATTAATGGTACAAAGTTCATCAATCTCACAGCATGTGCCTGAAGGTGATCTTGATCAACAGCAGGATGCACCTCCTACTAATGCTACTTTGATGAATTGGCTAGGGGAGGAATTCATTGCAATAGGCGGAGATGACTCTACACCTGCTGTTTACACCAGAGCTAAAAAAAGATCTCTAAACAATGAAGATATAGTAAAAAGCAAGAATGCAATAGATGCAGGGACATCTACATCTGAAGTGCAAGAAAAATTACTAGGAAATCCTCCTGTAGGCACTCATGAGTAGTAGCAACAATAGGTACAGCCTGTTGTTTCCAAAGTTCAACAAAAGGTACATGCTGTGTTGCCTTTTAATATTATTGAAAACATGAAAAAAATGAATGTTTCTATCAATATGTGGGATTCTTTATCTCTTCCAGGTTAGATTGACCTTTTACAAACTGAATTGGGCAAGAAGAATAAGTCTGTTAGTAAATGTGAGGTTATAGTTAGGACTGTCTTTTCAAATACAGATAAGGTTGATAGTAAACCAGCAGCTAAGCCTCCTCCTTTTTACGCATCATTAATCATAGGAGATAAGCTAGTTCATAATTGTATGGTGGACAGTGGAGCCACAAGTTCAGTCATGCCTAAAAACATTGTTGATCAGCTGGGTTTGAAATATCAATTATTAGAGAAGGGAGTGGTTCAGCTGGATGGGTCTACTGTTAATACTGTTGGTTTAATCAAAGGTGCTAGTTTGACTCTTCATGCTTGTCCTAGTTTTTCCATACCTTAGGACATTTATGTGATTGATCTCCCACCCTATTTTTCTATATACTTTTCTAGAGATTTCACAGCAAAGATTGGGGGTTACTTTTCTTATGATTAATCCCACATGCTTTTTAGGACAAGATATGGAACTAAGGTTACAATTAAGTCTGAGGTACTTTTTAAGGATCATATTGAGCCCTATGTCCCTCTTTCTATTAATGCTAATATGATGTCTTTTGATGAAAATGAAAGATCTGATCTACATGACCCAAGTACTTACACTAATGAGATCCCCGACATCTTGTTAGATCAATGGGCAAATGAAAATACTTGTGAGGATCAAAATTCTGTTATAAATTAGACCGGTATAGGTATGTACATGATTCATGAACCTGATGCATTCTTGCCTAACTTGGTTAAAGCTGCAAATTATGTTTCAGAACAGAAAAATGAGGTATGGGAGATGTTTTTTGATGGTTCTAAGAGTAAAAATGGTGCTGGTGCTGGTGCAATGTTGATTTCCCCTAAAGGAGATAAGTATTATGTAGCTTTTCATTTTAGTTTTCCTTGCTCAAATAATTCTGTGGAATATGAAGGCTTAATTAATGGTTTGGAATGGGCAAGGAAAAGGGGAATCCAGTCTTTAAAAGTTCATGGTGATAGTGAGTTAATTGTCAATCAAGTTAGAGGGTTAAATGCTGTAAAAAATGATACTTTAAAAGCCTATAAGCATAGAGTTCTAGATATGATAGAGGATTTTGAGGCTTTTAATGTAATTTCAGTTCCAAGAAAGCTTAATTAGCATGCTGATAGGTTGGCAGCAATAGGGGCTCAGTTTGATATTCATAACAGTATTGCCAAAGGGTGTGACCAGCAGCATGTTAAGATTATTGTCAGGCCCTTAGCTCTTGACAATAATGATAATTGGCAGGTTTTTGACAGTGATGAGAAGATTCCTAATTTTTTTTTAGAAGAGGATGTTTTTTCTGTGTCCAACCCAAGCAAAGATATGCAAAATTATGATGACCAGATTATCCAACTCAAAACAAATAAGCTACCTAAAGGACTTGTCACATTGGAGTCTATTTTTAATTCTGATGGTCAATTTAAAAAGAATAAAACTGGCATGCAGGTTAGAGATGATCATTATGAGGATGTGGAAGTTGCTGCAGGTAAATTCCTGAAGGTTGGTAAAATCTATACTAAACAAGAAAATTTTGATTTTGTTAAGTTATGTCAACAATTCCCTGATGTTTTTTCTTGGGAATACTCTGACCTTATGGGTTTTGATCCTGAGATTTCTCAACACACTATTGAATTACTACCTAATGCTAAGCATGTTAAGAAAAAACAAAGACCCCTCAATCCTAAGTTAGAGCCCCTAATGGTTAAGGAGTTGACTAACCCAATTAAAGGAGGAACCATTTATGAGATCAAGCACACTAGTTAGGTGTCAAATCTAGTCCCTGTTAGGAAAAAGAATGGGGAAATTAGGCTTTTTGTTGATTTTAGAGATTTAAATAGGGCTTCATTAAAAGACCACTACCTGCTGCCCTCCATGGAACAAATCTTGCAAGTTGTAGCTGGTTCAGAAAGATTCTTCCTTTTAGATGGCTATTCGGGTTATAATCAAGTGCTGGTTAAGAATGAAGATCAATACAAAACTTCTTTTACTGCTAAGTGAGGCACTATGGCCTATAAATGGATGCCTTTTAGCTTATCTAATGCTGGCACCACTTTTCAGAGAGCAATGGACATGGCTTTTAAGGGGCTATTGTATAAAATGGTCCTGGTTTACCTTGATGATATAACTATCTTTTCAAAGGATACTGATCAGCATTTAATTCATTTAAAACAGGTATTTGTGAGATGCAGGGAATTTGGAATATCCCTAAATCCTAAAAAATGTTTTTTTGCAGTCCATGAAGGTAAACTGTTGGGACACATATTTTCTAAAGGTGGGATTTCAATTGATGCTAAAAGAGTCAAAGTTGGTTTAGAGCTGCCTTTGCCCAGCCACAAAAAAGGGTTGCAAAGTTTCATTGGCAGAATCAACTTTGTAAGAAGATTCATGCCTAACATTGCTGCTTTACTTAAGCCTCTCACAGCAATGCTTAAAAAGAATGCAGTTTTCTCTTGGACCAAGGAAGGTAAACAAGGTTTTCAGTTGTTAAAAGAAGCCCTATCATCAGCTCCAACCTTAGTCAATCCTTATTTTTCTAAGGACTTCATTTTATATGCATATGGGAGTATTGATGCTATTTCAGCTATTCTAGTACAGAAAAATGATGAAGGATATGAGCAGCCTGTTGCTTTTTATAGTAAAGGGCTTGAAGGATATGAGCAGCGTTATAGTTTCGTTGAGAAACATGCATTTGTAGTCATTAAAAGTCTCAAGAAGTTCAGACATTTGTTGTCAAACAACAAGGTACACCTTATGGTCTCTCACCCTAGTGTCAAGGAGTTCTTTCTTAGTAGAGATTTTAATGAAAAACGTGTTGGGTGGATAACTAAGGGGATGGAATATGATGTTGACATAAAAATCACCAAATTGGTGAGAGGTAAAGGGCTGTGTGAGCACATGGTAGATTACTCATCTGAAAATCTAGAAAAAGAAGAAGAAAAATTGCTGGTAAATGATGTTGTAGCTATTTATGATGAGAATTTATTGTTTAATGGTGATGCAAATGTTGCAGAAGAACAAATAGCTAGCTGGTTACAAGAAATGGTCCATTTCTTACAGATAGGAGAGTGTCCTCCACTGCTTGATAGAACCAAGCGAAGATATTTTAGGTTACATTCCATACCCTATGTTTTAATTGATGATGTATTATTCAGAAAAGATTTGAATGGTGTTCTGCTCAGATGTATTGATAATAATCAGACCAGCAAATTTTTAGATCAGTTTCATGAAGTAGGGGCCCACTTTTCACCTAAGATTATAGCCTACAAGATCATGAGGGCTGGGTATTTTTGGCCCAATTTGTTCAAGGATGCCCATTCCTAGGCAAGAAAATGCAAGCAATGTGCTATGTTTGCAAGAAAAGAAAGGTTGGCTGCTATGCCTTTGCAGCCTGTTTTGGTTGAGCAGCCTCTCATGAGGTGGGGTATCAATTTTGTGGGGCCTATAAATCCTAATTCCAGTGCTGGTCACAAATGGATCCTAACTGCCACGGATTACTTCACTCGCTAGATAGAGGCTGTTGCATTAAGAGAGGCAAATGAAGGATCTATTTTAAGTTTCTATGATGAGTTGGTCACCCGGTTTGGGGTTCCTGAATCAATTATCTCTGATAATGCCTTAGCATTTGTGGGGGATAGAATATCTTAATGGGCTTTGATAAATGGCATTTACCTGAACACTTCATCAAATTATTACCCTCAGGGTAATGGCTTGGCTGAAAGTACTAATAAGAATCTACTACGAATTATCAAAAGGACATTGGAGGAGAACAAGCGGGATTGGCATGCGAAGCTAAGATCAGCCTAATGGTTTGATAGAATTACCCCCAAGAAAATTCTTTAATTCTCCCTATGTTCTAGTCTATGGGAAACAGGCCAGGTTACCCATTTCTACTGAGTTCCCTTCACTTGAGTTTATAGATCAGTTAATGTTGTTTGAGAAGGATGACCCTCTAAGTCTAAGATATGCTAAATTGACTGAATTGGAGGAAGAAAGAGGGAAAGCATTGCAAACAATGGAATGCCAGCAGCTGCAAGCTAAGCGTACTTTTGACAAAAAGGCAACAGCAAGGTCGTTTAAGGAGGGTGATCTAGTTCTGAAGTGGGATGTTTTGAAGAGCAGGCCAGGGCACCATAACAAGTTTGATCATATGTTGGTTGGTCCATTTCTGATAGCTAAATGTAAAGAGCACAATGCATTTTAGCTTGCTACCATGGAGGGAGATGTTCTACCTATCCCTATAAATGGGATACACCTCAAGCCATGCTTCGAGGTATGATCTATCAGTCTTATCTTGTATATACTAGGTTAGGTTTCATGCTTTCAATAAATGCTTTTGCATAATAGTTTAGGTTTTTCCTAAGTGTTGTCCAAGCACAGGTCTATGTGTTTCTTTCCTTAGTTTAGTTTCCTTGTTTTCCCTAGGTCTAGTGTGTTGTTTTGGGTTGCTGGTTTAGGTTTTCATGTTTTACTTTCATGTCTGTATATGTTTTTTATACATGCATAGATATGTTTGTTAAACATGCATGTCCTTGGTACATGCATATAGGCACATATGACTGGTTAGGTAGTGTTTTCTAGTAAAGTCCTACAAGTTCATTTTCGTAGACCCACTAGATTCCACTCACATGTGTATATATGTGTCCACCAAAACTATGCATCCATCTAGCAAGCACATATATGTTTGTATGACCAACATACGCAGAGATGAGAGTTTTTCAATCTTTAAGTTGCTACTTAGGCCTGGTCATGCACATAAATTAGCCCATTAAATGCCATAGGTGAATAGGCTCATTTACATGCATATCAAGACTAACCAGCAACTTTAGGGGTCAAGTCTAGGTTTTAGGTTGAAGTTTTTAGACTCTGTGCCCAATGAATAAAAGAGGCAACTGGTCTCAAATGTCTAGCAGGCAGACAAGCAGCAAAAGTCGCCAAAAATTATACTAAATTTCTAAACATGCTGAAGTTTAGCCTAATAGTAACATTACATAGGAATTCACAAGCTGTTCATTCATTTGCTTCCAATTCTTTTCCATTTCCAATCATTTTATTCTGAACAAAAAGAAAGATAATGTTCATTGTATAAATCATCAACTGATATGTACAATTTTCATTTACTACTCTAAAAGAATGAATTGAAATGCTGAAAGTAAAAGACCTCACACAAGCCGTGAGTTTAACTGTATCTTTCATATATATTCATAATATTAAAAAATAAGACATATATGAAGGTAAGGTTAGAGGTAACCAATCATTGCCTTTTTAGCTTTTGACTGGTTAAGTGATGCTTGTTGTTGCTCTTGGTCCAGCTCCCAATCCACCCAATTTTATTTTATAATTCCCTGCATAAGGTAAAGAGTGGGGTTATATCTTGAAAGATCTAAGCAATGACTGAATACCTACAACTGATTACCCCCACATACATGCTATCTTTCCCTATTTCTGAATCTATATCAAAGAAAATCTACTGCTAATCTGCTTGATCTTGAAACTTGGAAGGTAACTATTCTAATGCGTATGTGCCCCTAACCGAGGCTCCCTTTGGGTACGAGCCCGACATGCGCATAAGGATAGCTACTTTACAAATTTCAAGATCAAGCGGAATTATATTATATTAAAGGGATGTGTTATTCTTAAACATTGAAACCTTTTATAAAAAAAGCCAGTTGTAGTATGTTTTAAATCAGGATGAGATATCAAAGGGACAGTTTGATACTCAAAACCTTTTATCTTAAATTTTTCAAATGATGTTGTGGTAGCTAATACTTTCCAACCTGGTGGTCTCATAATGTTAAAAAAAAGTTTCTGACTTTATGCTACAAAAATCTCAATGAAACTGATTTACATCATTAAGTTTCATTGAGATATTAGCAGCATAAAGTCAGAATTGAGAAACATCTTTTAATGGAATATGTTATCTTTTCAGAGCATTATGGTAGTCTTTGCAAGGACAGACAGAAGAAATAATACAGAAGGGAGAAACAGAGCAAGCACAAGCATGAGAAATATCAATGGCAATCAGATAATAACAAGTTTTTCTTCAGTCATGGCATTGGAGCAGTGTGACATATGAAACAGATTGAATACCAACAATAGCAAAAGAAGCATTAAATTGGTGTTCTTTTACACTAAGCAGAAAGGTGGGGAGATTCTTCAACAATGGTTATTTTCAGAATAAGATTTTTGCATGGTGGATTCAAAATGAAATAACAGCAGTAGAGAATCTGAAGTTTAGATTTATCTTTTTGAAGCCATCAAAGAAACAACCACAAGTAGCAGAGAAGGATAAATGAAAACAAGCAAGATGCAGCATGATGTAGCGAAATGATAAATAATGGCCATTTTCAGAATGGAAGAAACCTCATGAAATCTAACAGATATTGTTTTCAAAGCAACTGTTTGTCTTTTAGCTACATTTCTGGGCAGGTTTCACAAAGTTTTATTATTTCCCAGATGAAGATTTTTTATGGAAATTTGTAACAGCAGCAGCATAAAATGAACAGAAAGCCACAGAAGTGATAACCCATAAAATTTCCAGATCAAGCCAAGTCCAAATATACTTCATGAAATTGACAACATAGAAAATATTGAAGAAGAAGGAGCTCAAGACCAGTTTGAGTTAGAGAAAGCATAGATTTTCATCAAAATACATGGGTAATCAAGCAGTTCCATTATGCTGCAAAAAAATTGGAACAACAGATCACTTACAAGCCACATTTTTTTTGCAAGGATACAAAGTGATATCATACAGTAGTAGCTCGCCCAGAAACACAATAGGGAAACAATAAATGTTTTCTCAGTCATATGGCCTTCTTATTCAAACCCAGTCTCAAGTTTTCGAAGGCACATAGTGAAACAACAACAATGAAGAGAAAACAAAGTAGTAAAATAGCAATGAAAAGGACACGTTTTCCGCATTACACAGGAAAAGTCTTCAAAGATGCAATAACTTTTTTCTGTTCTTAAAGTTGTGGTGTCATAACAGTTTCTCAGAAGATTAAATGCAGATCTTCCTTTCAAAAAAATAGTTATTAAAAAGAAACATGAAATGGAGTCCTATGCAAAGAAAGAATGTCCAACTCAGAGCCAAGCAATGGTAATATAGCTGTATTTCTTCAAACCTAGATCCGTTGTTTCTTAAGCATCCAGAAAAATGGCAGAAAATCTCTTTTCTAAATAACAGAGAAAATACACCAGAATTTGTGCAGATAAAGGTATGTAATAGCAGTGATATAATGGTGAACAAAAATAGCAGAAAAGATACAAATGCTACACTGAAATCCTAGAGAAATACATTAAAGAACGAATAAAGAATGACCTGAATCATTCTTACCTAGCAGATGGTAGCAATAAAAAGTTGAAGTCATCAACAATTGTGAGTTGAATCCAGTTATGGCAGCCAAAGCAGTAGACTTTCCCAATATTTCCTGGCATTTCCTTAGGGTTTCAAAAAACCCTTCTCAGCTGTCGTGTATTCTCTCTAAAAGTTTTGAATGCAAATGAGAGAAAATATCTTGTCTTATTTTTAGGTTAAGACTTTTGTATTTTGTTTTTTGCAAAGCCTTTTGGAATCCGTTTGTAATATGTATCGGGTTCTTTCCTTTGGAACTTTATTAAAATTAACTCATAGGTTTTCCTCATTAAATAATTTATAGTAATATATTTCTTTAGCTAAGTAATATGTTACTATATTATTTAATTTTTATAAATGAGTTTAATTTTAATTTTGGAATTTGTTGATATTGTAATTATTAATAATTAATTGATGTCATTATAAATCAATTAATTATTATTAAATTGTGCAAATTTTAGTTTCAAATATATAAGTCCATTTTCAGATTTGGAGAGATAAGGTGTTGAAAAGTCAAGTTGTGACTAGGTGGAAGAGTGAGAGGTGGCACTTTGACTCACTGTTGGTATTTGTTATAAAATTGGACTCTTTTTTGAGTCATCTGAGTCTTTTTAGGGGTTGTTATAGCCTGTCTGAAGTGGTCATCATTGACACTTAGACAAATAGGTCTTCTAGGCATTTTGGACTCTATAGGTGGAGGTTTGTGGTCCTTTTTTGGAGGGATTTTACTCACATCGGACTCCTGTATTTTAGGGGTTTTAGGTGTGAGTTTTTCCTTTATATTGAATCTCTTTTGTCTTTTTGAATGGGAGTTTTTAGAGAGAGAAAAGCCTTTGCATTTTGGTGGATTGTGCTTATTTATGTCTAGTTGTATCAGAGGACTTAATTGTGGAAAAGCCTTTTAGAGCTTAATACATTGGAGTTTGGCCTAATTCTATTGTTTATCAGGTGTGATTGATGTTATTTTTTTTGTGTTCTTTTAAGAGCCTTAAGATTCAATGTCTCAATTCTGAATATTTGTTATCTTGCATAGGTTATATGTTGTGTTTTATTGAAGTTTTACTGATTGTGATTCAATCCTTTCAGTTTCAGTTCATACAGACCTTCATATGAAACATTTTTATGCATGTAGTTATTATTAGAAGTTTTGATTAACAATATGTTATAAATTATTTAATTGTGTTTATCAAAATATTAGGTCCTCCATCTTTCTTTGGTGTATCACCTTCTTTTAACAGTTTTTAGAGTTTCATCAAAGTCTTTCTATCTCTTTCCCTATCAATTTGTAAGTTTTTAGGTGGCATAGGGGATCCATTTTTGAATAATTCAATAGGAACCGGCCTAGAACCCGAAGGTTCAGTCACCTACATAGTTTACCTACAAACTTGTGATTGTTCCATGTTCTCCAGAATTTTTAAGTGTTTATGTGCTTAATTTTAGGGTGAAAATTTTGGAGTTAACAGGTACCAAAGGCAGCCACGTTCTTTACCATATTATCTCCGGTGGAATGCTAGGAAAAGATTGTTCTGATTATACCTTGTAATATGGCCTGGCATCTGACCTTAATGTCGGTGACTACCTACGGCTTAAAATCCACCTTGGAGCCTACGAGGGCACCATCCTTTGGATATTTGGATGTGAGTAGGATTTTTTCCAATGCCCTCTCAGCCTTTGACTTGGTGGCCACTCTTGTTGAAGTGGTTGGAAGTTCTAGACTTCTGGGAGGAGAAGCTACCTCATACATGTTGATCGTTGAATTGTTGATAGCCTACACAACCTAAAAACCGTTAATACGAGTTATTAAATAAAACCAAGTTCCAGGTATTTCATCAACATTTTGTACCTGTTCAAAAAGACGTTAGCTTGCATCAAATCCCAAAAATGTAATAAACAATAACTCACTTTGGAGTTAATCAACACCCGAGAGTTTAGGCGTTCTAGTCTATGCAACAATGTGATGAAGGTCATGGGATTGCGTGGAACCCGGAGTTTGGAGAAACTAGTCATTATTGAAATGATCGGGCAATGAGCCGTACTGGGCTAACATGGGTTATCACATGGTCATGCAATAAATAGAGTAATGATACTTAATGGCAACAGATATCTTGACACGGATGAAATGAATGCCACTTGGGTTCTTTTGAATGCTCATACGGAGGGAATTTAATCCCACCATCAATGCTGAAATGAAGGAGAGAGAAAATTGCCATGGCTCGAATAGGCGAGGTGCCAAGTTTGAACCAGGCAGAAACCAGGTGGGCTAGCTTGAATTTGGGGTCTACGATGTAACACGACGTGGTGAGCTCACCATAGGGTGGGTTGGACAAAAATAGAATATAGAGACCAAGCACGTAGAGACACACTATGGACACCATATTTACTCAGGTGGCCGAAGAACAAAAAATTTACAACAAACAACACTAACTAACCTACAAACTACTAACAACTTATAGAAATTTACACCTAACCTATGCTATTTACAGGGATTTACACTTAATTTACACCATTTACAATGATTTGGACAGAAACTTACATTATATACAAAATGTACATGAAAATACAGTGCACAGAAGGCAGACAACCTTCCTGCGAAGCCATCCCACCAACAGGAGGCGATGATGAAGACCAAAAAAAAAAAAGCGAAAACAAAACCAGAGATGAAAAAAGAATAAAGAAAACAAAAAGAAACAGAGAGAACTAGAAGGGCCTACCGTAAAAGCTGAGAAATGCAGGAGGAAGGGCATGGGAGGTGCTCTACAAATAGATAGCTTCACGAACCATGAACACCAAAGATCCTACAAGATACTAGAAGCACACACCATCTTGAACAAAAATTGCTAAACACTCGAAGCAAACGCACTTAGTTCACTGGTAATTCGCATAAATCACTCTTAATTGCTCTTTATTCACTCAGGGCATTTTGTTCGCAGTAAATGTAAAAATGACAAGTGAAACTTCAGTTATACCCTTAGGTAAAAATGCACCACTTCCTTTCGCAAGTCCTAAGAAAAGGAAAACCTTCAGAATCCAGGTCTGGGGAATCCATACAACCACACCCTCTAACTAAAGAGGAAGCAATGGCAAAGAATCCTAGGGTCTTGCATCGAGCTGGAACAAAGAAACAAAACACTCTGGGACTGGGTCCCGGAGGGAGAGAAACCAAAAGAAAAGCAAATAGTGGCCCTGCGGAGGCAAAGGCCGAAGGAAAACAAAAGAAAAAGTAACAAGGACAAAAGAAAATTAGGGGGACCCAACATTTTTCCCATAAAATGTAGGGACGGGTATGCAGGGTATAACAGTGCTAAATATTTTTGCGGACACTGAGCAACAAATTATAGCATCACTAAGCAAAAAAAATAGTGGAGCAAAGGTATTAAAAAGATATATTGATCAAAATGGTTTAATGAGCTTACAATAGATCTGAAAATCTGCAAGTATAAGTTTTATATGTGAATAGATCATACTATTCTAGTGTAACCATTGATTCAGAAAGTTTCTTAACTGAGTAGGATTTAAAGATCCTTTTTATATTGAGATAGATCCCAAGGAGTATCAAAAATTTTGATCATGAAGATAGCATGAGATGCCATATACCATTTGACAAACCAGGGTTTGGTCATAGAAGGTATCATAAAGATGCCTGATATCAAGTAAAAAACTAATCTATTAAATCCTTTAACAAGGTCACACCTAATAGTGTGTTTGTAACCTTTAATAGGGTTGGCTCATCACCAAGCCCACTTTAGAAGATTGAAAATTTTTGGTTACCGATCCCAAGTGGTTTCTCCTTTACAGGGTTTCCACATTAAAAATTCATGTTTCAATGTGTTTATGGGTCATTACTTTAGTGTTTTTCATTACACATAACTAATCTGGATTGATCAGTATATACTAAGATATTTACTATGTTTCGATAAATTGAAAGACTATAATTCGATAAACATAAATAATAAGGTTTAACAGAGCACTCCGAGCAGTACTTATTTGATATAATTATTTGAAGGCATACATCTTGTAGGACTGAAGATAACTAGAAGCTTAATATTGTGGTACCAAGTTTTTGGGTTGATTAATTGGAATATTTTTGAGGCCACTGATTCACCCCCCCCCCCCCCCCCCCCCCCGCCCTCTCAGTTATTACTAACACATGCTAGGATCCCATTTCATTTTAGTGATTTGTTTTGTATAACCTCGAAACTGTTCCATGCAAAGAATCAGCATAGCCTCAAATTGTTCCAGCTTTGTTAGATCTGCAGGCATAGGATTAGATGTTTCTTTGATTTCTTTCAATTCTTCTTCAAAATATTTTATCACAAATTCAATGATGATATTTTCTTCTTCATTCTAAGATGCTCTGTTAGGACTTATTATTAGCATATCTTTGATAAAGTTTATGTACATTCCTTTGATCCATGCTTCCATATTTTTCACTTCAATGATGGCTGGTTCATACATAGAGCATCTCTAGTTTGCATTTTCTTTGACTATATACAGCATGTTGATATCCACTCATTTAAGAGGGTTCTTCATCAGGAACTTCTCTATGGCATATAACTCTACGTCTGTGATCTGTGCAACAATTTTATACCATTTTCTTTCTTCTGCTTCCCAAGATGTAAGAGGTTGAACTTCACTTAATAAAGCATCAGCATCATTGAAAATAGTAGAACATTGTTCTAAAAAATCTTTCCCTTTTTTAGTATGCTATCCACCCATTCATCCATGGCTTTTGCTATGGCCTTACTGCCTTGAACTTGGTTCAAATCAGCCTTCAACTATCTTGTGAATTAGGGTCAAATCATTGAGAGGCTTTAACCATGGGGAAGACACTACATCTATCCAAAGAGATAACGTATTCTGCCATAGTATTAATTATATGTATCAATTCTCTCTTCTCTTTGGCATCCTTCTGCAATTGAGAAAGCATATGTTGTGAAGACTGATCCAACCAATTTTCCTTGGTTTCCTAGTTCAATATACCTAAGCCCATTTTTGTAACTTTAAAATTTTCAACAGTTAGGTCTATAGACCTACCTTTGGGATTATACACGATGATCTCAGCTGTAACTTCCCCCGATTGAGCATCTGTAATTAGTCGGGCAGAACTTTTCATTCTTTTGTTCTTCAGAGTTTTGGCAGAATATTTGTTCACCATATCTTCAATAGGTCGGGAAACTGGTACAAGGCTCCTTTTCTTACTCACTGAACTTGTTAACCACTCTAGAACTGATGGAGGTAATTTAGTTTTCTCTACATCCTTTGATGGCTTATTCATGGTATCCCTGACCTAGGAGATGTTGTCAAAAGTCAATTTTACTTGTGATTCACTACCTATCAGACCTGTGCCATATTCTTTCTCAACATAAAGATTCACCTGAACTGGTCTCTAAGAAGCCACTTTTTCCTACTTTATGAGACTGGTCTTGGACATTTTCCTTTGTACAATGGGTTGACTTTTAAGCAGTTCAAAAATTAAGGTCTTTGAACTCCTTTTACCACCTGCAGAATGAATGGAAAAGATAATGTCAACGTTAGGGGAGGAAGGAACTTCTAGAGTTGAATCTTCTGATTGAACGTGAGGTGTGGCAATTCCTCTTTTATGTTGAAGTTGTCTCTTGGTGAGTTCAATGAAATGGGTGGTTCTCTTTAAGATATCATATTCTTCCAGTTCAGATCAATTGATGAAAGATAAGGGCACCCCTGATTGTTTCAAGTACTCGGGTTCAAAAACCCCTAAACCATCTTCACAAACTCCTTTAACATCTAATTTCAAATGATATCCAGTGATTTGTGTCAACAAAAACCTAGATTTATCTTTCTTTTGAACTTCTCTTTCATCTAGACAATCTTCCCAATGGCCTTCCAGATGAGAAAAAGGTATAAAATGACCTTCCATCTCCAAGACTTTCCTGAAAAATCCCTTATTATCAAAATCCTTTCTCTCATGGTGGAATTTGAAATCAAACCCACACAAATCTAATCCAATATTATAGCATCCTCTAGAATTTTACATGAGAGTTTTCCAAGTTCAAGAGGAAATAAACTATTCCATTTATCTTCAACAAGATATTTCTTTATCACCACCACAAGCTGCCAGCAAATCTCAGCTAGTACAAAGAAGTCTAGAGTAAACCTAGGTAATTTCAGGGGTTCTTCATCAAAACCACCCACTCTAAGGTAGGTGAACCTAGGAAACTAAATAAACACACTACCATAAACTTGTGCCAACTGCAAGGCCTCATGTGAAAACCTTTGTTCTTTCATCCCAGCTAGTTCAAAACACAGTTTACTAGAGTAGACATCATGAACCTTCTTGTAGTCAATCAAAACTTTATTTCTCTACAGCAGAGGGCAATAGTCATATATCAAGATGTTCTGATCCCAAGGTTTATGGGGTAAGGATGATAGATCTTGGGTACAGGCCAGACAATATAAAGGGTAGGAAGATATAAAGAAATATTTCTTAATTCTCTGTGTTAACGTTAACTGTTCTCTCATGGAACTAGCTATGATCTCGACCTAGTCTAAGTACTGTTTTCCTACCAAAATGATGTCAATGAAATGATACATCCAGTCTTCCAACAAGAAATCCTCAAGTGAACCTCTGACTCTATGCAGCATGACTATTAGGTCATGGACATGGGGTTTCATATGATTTTTACTCAAACCCTTGGGAATCCAAGACCCACCTCTATAAAAAATTTCCATCTAGTTGCGATCAATACATGAGCAGTGATTCTCAAGGGCCTCTCTGAATTTATCATATGACTGAGTAGGAATAAAATCAGCAAAAGGTTCATTAGGTATTTTGAAAATAGACATCATAGTATCTCTGAAAATTGGAAGCAATACTTTACCATCATTATCCCTGATACACCAGACTTTAATATCATTGTGATTCACGCATTCTTGGATCAACTCAGGGGTTATAGCAGCTTGAGGAAAAGCTACTGCTTGTAGTAAACCATTATCTAGAATTTTAGTTACATACACTTCCTCTAAATTTTCTTGTAATTTAGTACATATTTCTTCTACATTAACCCATTTTAAATCTATATCAGTTAACAAGGGACCCCTGCAATTCATACTGCCGCTATTTCCAAAAAAATGGAGAGAAGACTTCATGTTCACAACCACACACCAAGACCAAGTTTGCAAAGAAACAGCTTGAGAGTTGAAAATTGATTGAGGGAGTTTATCAAAATTTACCTTGATTCTATCGTAAACCACTCTTACTAAAACACCAGAATCATCTACTTAGCACCCTTCACAGCTTACACTTAAACAAGAATGAACTTATCATGCAAAATGTGAGCCCTTTTTAAAATATTAATTTTGATGGGTAATTTATGAGAGAAAGATTACTGGAATATTATCTCAACCAAAATCACCGTACAACAAGATAGCTCAAGGCGACTTTCCATAAATATATGTCTTTTCACATTTAATTCCCTTACTCAACAATCATTACTTTCCCACACACAAACCTTTCTTAGATTTTTACGCCTTACCTCACGTGCATGTCCGCTTACCTCCACATTTAATGACTTTTACAAGTGGTAGATTTTCATGATTACCTCATTAATTATTTATTTTAAACAACCCTTTATTACTGATGTCACCAATGCTCATGTGAAAAAACCCGCTTCCTCGTCAACTTCAAAAAAAATTAGCAATTAACATCATGTACGTCATCTAGGCTCCACCACTTGTCTTGTGCGAACTGTTTCAAAATGTTGAACTAGTTTGAACCACTTTGAACCAGGTTCAAAATGGTTCAAAGGTACAAATCGGCTCAAAAGTTCAAGAGTGACCAAAGGTACAAAAGTTCAGGACCTACAAAATAAGAAGGCTAGATTAAAATAAAATGACTAAGGACTCAGACCAATTTAGAGAAGCTTATAAACAAGAGACAAAGGGATTCTCTTAAAAGGGAAGATCAAAGCCAATGGTTCGAAATAAAAATTTAAAAACCAAACATATGGCGACTCTAAAAAACACTTGAACTAACAGGAGCCAAAACCAAAAAATGACTTTTAATGAAGTATGACCAATTATAAATTTCGAGCATGTATTAAACTACCCTCAAAATAGCAAAGCACTAAAAGCTATCTTACTAGATATATTCATATGAAAACTTGCTTTGCTACTACATAACATAGCCATGTGCATTTTAGATTCACATAAGTTCTTTTTAATATTTTTTTTCAGCTACTTATTTCGTTCAAAGGTGCATCTACTTACTTTTCTCCATTTTGCTATTAGATTACGATTTACATAGCCCTGGTCCAAGCAGAATTCATAGAGTTTTATCAATAATACATCAAATTTTCATTGCCTACATATCATATTAGAATGTGCATATGTGATTGTGTTGTATGTGAAGGAATCTAGTGTGATAGGGTAGTAATATGATCCCTATGTAAGCACATACCTATGATGGCTAAGCAATACTTTGCCTGTTTGGTGTGTAGGAGGAGGAAAAGGTCATTTTGTTTCACATCAATTGAACTAAGTGATTTATTTTATTTTTGACAAGAACAATCAATTCTTACATCTAAGCATGTTCACTCTGCATGAATGGAGGCAAGATACACAATATTTATAAAGAGGGCAAGATTTCTTGTGATTTTAATGTGTGAAATGTTGTTGAAGGGAGTGAAGTATCAATTAGAGGCACGTGAGTTATTTCATCTTGAAAACATTGCAGAACTAAAGGAGAACCCCACAAACATGAATAAAGTAATACATAGAACCTTGTGCTGAACATTTCATGACTTTGTACTAGGAAATAATAAACCAACTTGTTGCATCCAAATGTGAAATGTGATAGCCAGCAGTTGAATTTCTCTTGGTTGATTTGGAATAAAGGTACTACATAATATTCTAGAAAGCAATACAAAATATGCACCTGACCTCAGAATTCCTTTAAGATAATCACATATGACATAAAAGTAGTCTAAGATAATAATAATGAATTCAAGCTAACTTCAAAATTTATATTTCAGATAACTACCAATAAAATGTAGTGCATAAAAGAAGTCATAAACAAGAACAATGAATTCAAAGTGCAAGCATAAGTTATCTTTGCAAATAAAGAACTTGAATTAAAATATAAAAGGAACATATAATATATCATCAAGTTGATATCCCTTGGGTTGTGAGGAATAGAGTAATATGTGTTTGCTAATACTAACCAAGCAATGATGGGCAGAGGATTTTTTTTTTGCATTCCATTAGCACTGTAATATAAGACATTTGAGAATATTACAGATGTGAGAATGTATGATCTCACTTATCAAAACACCTTATTGAGATAGTGTGTATATAATTTTAGGTATAAATCTGAGTAGCAGATAAAAATGTATGTCATGATGAATAATATTATCGTTTCCCTTCAACAAAATTGGCTCTCCAACACCGCAAGTGCTTTGCTTAGTCCCATAAGCCACCAAGAGTATGTGCATATACATTCAACCTCAAAAGCCCTCTTCACCCTTATGGTATTGTCTAGCAAAAAAAATACATTGATCCAATTACTTAACAAATGATCCCATAGTGAAATTCTTAAATCTTTAACTAAAAGAGGGGTAAAAAAATTATTGAATACCAAAGAGTACATAACAACAGAGGAAACAAGGAGCACTAAAGAGCTTTATCCTGGTCAACAAGTTGAACCAGCTTATGAGATAAATCAGGGGGAAGCATCCTATGATCAACAATATTCCAATCCAGCGCGTGCTCAGAAGCCCATTTAGCCAAGCAATCAGCCACACTGTTCCACTCCCGAGGGATATGCATAAAAGACACAGATTCCAGAGAATTGCATAACTGGATGATCTGTTGAATAACCTGAGCCAAATGCCAATCCACATCCACAAGGTTCTGTCTATTCAATAAATTCACTACCACCTGCGAGTCTGTCTCACAGGTAATTCTTCTCCAGCCACGTTGACAACACTGTTCCACTGCAACCAAGATAGCAAGGGCTTTCATGAGGTTATTTGTATGGTAACCCTTGTAGATAGAGAACAAAAACTAAACATCACCAGATCTATCACGCCCAACTCCCCCAATGCTAGCCCGTCCAAGATTTCCTCGAGAAGAACCATCAGTGTTGATTTTAAGAACTCCAGACTGGGGAGGAGTCCAATGCCCCTCACAATCCAAGAGTATGGGCATACATTCAACCTCAAAAGCCCTCTTCACCCTTATGGTATTGTCTAGCAAAAAAAATACATTGATTTGATTACTTAACAAATGATCCCATAGTGAAATTCTTAAAGCTTTAAACTAGCAAACAAATCTTTCTTTTATTAATAAAATAAGATGGCCTCCAAAGCATACAACTTAAATTGGATTGTTGAGAAGACTTGATCGCCAAGAGAAATAGTCATCTAGGTCAAGTATTCAATGATCTAGATCCCTTTATTTTGTTGCTAGTCTGTTGATATTAACATCTTTAACCAAGACTAGATTGGAAGTAAAGCACAAGGATCTAGATTACTAAAAAACTTACTGATCTAGACAATAGAACAAACTAGCAGAATATAATGTAAAACCAAACACACATATATAAACATTGAATTGAACCAAGTAGATAAAATTTGATCTAACCAAGTAGATAAACTTTGGTATGACCTACAACCCAATTTTCCTTTCATTCCCAGTTCATCTGTAGAAGTGCTAAATTCATAACTACATCCATGAGAAAAAGAAGAGTTTTACAATAATTACCTATGGAAAGTACTGCAGGGAGCTATATAAGTTGTTTATTCCAAAACCAATCTAGATTACAACATTCCTTATTCTCACTACTGCAACAACTATTTGTGGCAGTAATGTAGTAGACTTCTTCTATAGCCCTCTCTGGAGCTCTCTTATTTTTGTTAATAGACGGCAAGAATGCCATAAATTTAAATGAATGATGGCTTCCACTATTTCTTAGGTTCTATATCATTATCTCCTTATGATTTTTGTGATCAAGTAAATTTGATATTTATACTTCAGTAGTGTGGTATACTTGGGGTTTTCATCCTTTAGATCAACCGAGAAAAAAGACACACAAACAACAACTACTACTATTACATTTAAACAATGACTTCTTGAACTGACAAAATATCCCTTGCATAGGCAACTAAGGGTTAGAGACAATGGTTGTAGAACCACTGGATATGACAAAACACATCCCAAAAATTGAAGAAAATAGCCAAGCCTTAAGCTGCAAAAGTGTGATAATAACAACAATAACAAAAACCAGCTTGTGAGGACGGTGAATGGATTCTTGTTCAAGTCATCCCTGGTGCCCTGCTTATCAATATTGGGGACATGCTTGAGGTAATGACCATGAAATTGAAGAGTCTTTAGGCTAGAATTGTCTTCTATCAGTTGGGTTTAGTCAATCTACGCTAAGATTGATGTTACGGCGAAATGAGTTGGTCCTTGAATGCAATGGTATCAATTATTGACATATGCAAATAATAAATGTTTTGATGAGTTTGCGGAACTGTTTGGGAAATATGCAGCCAGATATAAATAAGTCCAAAAATTAATTTGTGCTAGTTACTGAAATAATATTATAAATAAAAATCTTCCGTCTATATGAATTGTTTCAATCAAATGCAAAATTGACTGTAACCTTAAAAAAAACTTGATAATCTTGGTTAACCAACCAACAATTGCTTTGATTGACATGTTGTCCCAAGCACAATCATCTGAATGAAGCATTCCTCCAACATTATAGGTACTTATTAATATCCTGTCAAATCGATCTGCAACAAATTTTATAAGAAAATTTCAGATGAATTAAATAAATAAATCAACTATAAGTTATAAAAATTCAAATGAATTAAAATAAATAAATAAATTCATACCTTCTTGTAAATAGAAATTTCTAAGCAAAATCACATCACTTTCTCCAGTAACAAGGCATCCAGTTGCGACTGTTCCTTCATTTCTTATTCGAGATTTTCGAATTTGCGATCAATTTTTGCACCAGCTAATTACCTGCCATGAGAAATATGCAATCATATCAATATGGCGTCTTGGGAAGTAAAATGGTCAAATCAATTTTCCAGGCATGTATAGATCAGGCGCGTATATTATTTTGGGAATGCCACGGCAAGCATAAACTGGAAGCACACACCAGCCATGTGAACCATTTTAAAAACAGCCACTTAACACCCGTGTAGATTTTCTGCCAACTTTTTCAAGGAAGAAAAGATAATTACCACCCAGAAAATTGAGGACAGCCAATGGAAAAATAGAAATAAAAAGTAGCAATTTCCCTTTAATCGAGGAATTTGTCCAAACCATAAGATAATTCAGTTAAGTGCAACGAAAACATTAGTCTCCCTTCTAAAGGCCGGGACTAACAACCGAGTCCTGGCATATGACTGTACGAGAAAACAAGTGTTTTGTAATGCAAATTTTAATTTCATAGCTGCTCTGTTCTGCTCTATACTTTGCTCTGCTTTGGTTGTGAAATAAATATAATCAACAATTTTATTCGCTTTGTCCTCCTGCTGTTTTTTTTAATT
Organism: Thuja plicata; assembly: GCA_018584345.1. Lineage (NCBI taxonomy): Eukaryota > Viridiplantae > Streptophyta > Pinopsida > Cupressales > Cupressaceae > Thuja > Thuja plicata. Next base: position 1,750,341 of record MU228326.1, read on the forward strand.
CAATACTAGTTCCTAAAAATTTTCCTGCCCTCTACTCAATCTCTACCTCCATTTAATGCATAGAGGACTGTATTAAATTAAATTCCAGCGACAATTAATGTTTTTGTTTGTATTCTTTTGCTTTG
>MU228326.1:1751224-1769266 GCA_018584345.1 Thuja plicata
AGTGCAGATGCAAGTATAGCTGTAGCAACAACAGCAAAGCAGGGCACCTCTGTTTTTGTTCTGTTTCTACTTTGACTATAAATGGAAGAGCAACAAATCTGTATATGTATGCAAGTGTTTATATTTTGAAATATATGAAATATGAAGTGTTCTGTGTTTGTCTTTCCATTTCTGCCCTCTCTTTTCTTCTAATTTTCCTCTGCCTCTTGCCTTCAGAGCAAGAAGGGGATAGGTGTAGAAATCAAAATTATCGAATCGCACAACAATATATAAGAAGTAGCAGGAAAATCCATTAAGCATCCGACCAAGCAATATCACCTTTTCCATCGTCCCGATTGAAGCCTAGAGCTTAGACATCGTAATTTAATATGAAGAATAAGATCATAGAACATATGACAATGAATTGGAAAAACAGCATAATCTTGTATATGGAGAGGAACATCATAAAACATTAGGCAGTGAATTGGGTGGGTATCATAATCTTGTATATGAAGAATAGAATGATGCTACATACAATAGTGAATTGGGTAGGTATCATAATCTTTTTTATGAATCATAGAACATAGGATTGGAATCGATATTAAAATTGGGAGTGGAGGATTCCTCATATATTTAGATATACATACTTGTCTCTATGGGTATAGAGAGAATAGCAATGGGATGGAATTTCCTTCTCGCACTTTGAGTTAATGAACCAAAACAATATATAAGTAGTAGAAGGAACACCCATTAAGCATCAGACCAAGTAATGCCAACCTCTCCATCATCCTGATTGAGGCCCAGAGCATTCCAAACAGCAGAGGAAGCATCCACAATATTATTACCACAGGGGGGCTGAAAATTATGGTCTTGGTCACACCCACGCATCGAATCGCACTCATCCACAACGGTAGCCGTGACGGTCCTACCATTTCCATTAATATGAATCTGCTTTCCGCAGCGGCTCAGATTGTTAAACCAGCCGGTGGACAAGGCTACGATCATCTCACTGTTGGAATGGAATTGGCCGTCACATTCAGCTGCCCCGCCGCCGCTCTCCCCTTCACCGAAGCCGTTGAGAGTAAGAATGGCAGAGGTCTGTGAAGTGACGGGAGGTGAGCAGGCATATGTTGCGTAAGTCTCCGTCGGTTCACAGCACTCCGATCCGTCCGCCGTGTTGCAATTGCTGTTGATTCCCTGCAACGAGCCACTTGACTGGCATGCGTCCAGTTGCGCTTGGGCTAACACCGCCATCCACATCACTACTGTAATGAAACCCATCTTCACGCTTGTTTTCGTCATAAGATTCGAGCGTGTATTGATGGGGAAAATATGAGAAAGAGAAATGATGTTTTACAATATTTATTGAGGGGTTTATAGGAAAGAGCCAGTGAACTGATCCAGCAGGTAGTTGACGGAAATTTGAGACAAAACAAGTATTGAAACAAATAAAAAATTTGAGACAAAACAACTAATGAAACAAATCAATTCATAACTGGCCAAATTTCTTGTGGTCCATAACTTTTTTGATTTTTTAATATTTGGTTGAGCTAAGTCTCATGACGTCTACTGTAAATAATGTTCAACTTTTGTAGTTTGGATAATCATAATTCTGTTGGCGTATATTTCTAACCCATTCCAGGTTGCTAGTATATTATGCTTCTCATTTGAATAAATAATCAGCGGATATCATTTATTGTTAATGAATTGAGTAACAGCTGTCTACAGAAATTTATGAAAGTGTTGTTTACCGTTGGACGCCTGCACTTCATCCTTCACGTACGCCTGCACTTCCCTTTGTGATTTTGTTCACAGAGTGTAGTTATGTTGGTTATTTTCTGGCAACTATGGGGGATAGGGTGCAATAACCCCATTTTAATACAGTTTGTTTTTCCTTTCCTTGCCCAACCCCATTCTCTGTTCATTTGGCAAAGCGCTGATGTTACTTATTTATAAGTAATAAACCCCACCCCATAATTCATAATAATACCCTACAAACTTTTTGATGTTATTATCATAAAACTAATCTCAGCTGACACCTACTTATATTAATATTAATGTAGAGAAGGACTGCAAAGATACTAGCCTCAACTGGCACCTACGTTATATTAATGTAAAGATGGAGTGCAAAGATGATCCTCTTGCCTCTAAAGCTTTGCTTTCTTGAGAAAAAGGAACAAACAAATGTCATAATATGCACACTCAATAGATAAGTATTGCATTAAAAAAAAAAACTAATAATGTTCAACAATCATAACAATTATAGATAAGTTTAAGGGGATTGTAAATTAAAACAATTGAAGACAACTTCACATCAAGATTATAAAATATTCACAATCATTATTCACCACAATGTTAAGAGTTCAAAGAATAGTATATTCAAAGACTACCTCAAAAACATCTATTATTATATGTGAAGAACTACAATAAGTTTGCGGAGCAACATAATTGATGACTACTTTAATAAGATCCATAAACAAATGTAAAGGATGACCAACATTTTCTTATCTCCAACACAATGGCAACACCTTAAAGACTAATTTGAAAAACCTCAACAAGATTGCAACATTTGTGATCCATTCTTGTCGGCAAAATCATCAGCGCTCCCCTCGAGATTCGTGACAAGGGACTAACCGCCTCCTATGGGTTCTATAAGTTTAGTGGTTGTATCAGACATTGAAACGTCGATATTTTGGTACAACGACAATCAAACTTGTAACAAGTGGTATCAGAGCTTGGTCATAGGTTTGAATCCCCTTGGGTAATGCTAAGGGGGAGATTGTTGGAAAAATGGTCAGCGCTCCCCTTGGGATTCATGACAAGGGACTAACCACCTCTTGTGGGTTCTTTACATTTAGTGGTTGTATCGGGCATTGAAAGGTTGATCTTTTGGTGCAACGACAATCATATTTGTAACAATTCTTTCAAAAGGCCAACTTGCACTTCGAAGGGCATTCATAGTAGTTGAAACATAGTTTACAAATTCAAAAAAAAAATGAAATCCTTTCAATAAGTCATGGGTTTTTTTACTGACATTTAACTTTTAGGGACTAATAAACCAAGATAGTGTAAGAAACTCATATATAACATCAAATACCATGCTTCAAAGAAAGACAGTGAATTCTTATACAGTGCCAATAGTAGTGATATAATAGCTTTAAGGATTAAAAAATAGAGCTAACAGCGAGGGAGAGTAAAAGATAAATAGTCCTATGAGGTATTTATGAACTTTGTTGTTATAAGATGTTAACATGGTACAATTGTTTTGAGAACAATCATGATATGATAGGGAGCAACTTTGACAAAGCAATTATAGTCATAAAAAAATGAATAGAGATGTCACTATGGCATAGAATAATTGATTAAATAAAAGTAAGTAGTGATATGAAAGGTACATATAGCAATGATGATAAGACAACACCATGGATGTCAAGATAGCAATGGTAAAAAATGAGCATACTTATCAAAAGTTTAGATAAACACCATGGGGGCATTGATATATTTTTTGTGAGACAATGTTGTATGTTACAATGATTAACAATGAACATGAGGAGCACACGTATTGAAGACATGACCATACCCTTAGCAAATTTAAGATGGAATGATTAGATAACACTAAGTATAGTCAAGGGACAGTACTGGATTAACATGAAGAATATTCAAAATAGTATGAAACCTGATATTGAAGACAATGCATCCATCTTGATGATGAAGTCATAGAGTATTAAAATAGTTCTACAACAGTGATCAAATGATGTGAAAGGGTACATTCTAGAGGACAACAAAGAGAAGACTTATATTATCAGAGATAAAGATAGTGACATGTATGAGCACATTGGGAGAAAATGAAAGCATAATAACATTCATTATTATGATGGCAATACTGATAACATAAAGAAAAGTACAATGATAATGAAAGAGCAGAGGTTTGAACATGATCAAGAGCATTCTAAAAAATTCATTAATTGTATCAAAACAAGTCAAAATGGGGACTATATCAGGCAATGTACAACAAGAGTGTTATATTGAAGTAAAGGTTCACTTCTAAAGGAGAGTGAATGTCATACCAGATGATAGTGAATGATTAGAGGTAGTATTATCATGTTGAGGGCATAGAAAATACCTTATTCGTGGTGAATAAAGAGTTATTATGGAGATCAGATATGACAACGGTAATCATCAAGAAGTTACGATTGGTGATAGCCTTAAAAAGTGGGGAATTTTTAGTGCAAATACAGTGGTTGTGTGAAGTTCAAGAGCCCACATGGGTTAGTGACCAGTCAAAGAGGATTTTAAGGCCACTAAACAACACTTTTACTTCAGTTGTAACATCTGTTTTAGGGGATTTTTGGTCATGTATGGCCCTAGAAGATGAATTCATGCATATTGGAGGAGAGATCAATGATGGAGACTTTTAGTTTAAGAATGATTCAAGGAGACCAGTTTTAGTTCTTCTTGGTTCCTTCTTCTATTGGGATTGGGATTTCTTCTATAAGTCATTCTTCTTTTTCTTTCTTTTCTACTTCCTTCCTCTTATCTTTTTGTACACAACAAAGCAAAGAGATTATCGCTCTTAGAAGCATTTTTAGTATTGTGGCAATTGTCCTTTTATTTTCAATAACATAATATAGGTTTTCCTTCTCAAATCTCTTTTGTATTAGTGTTTTGGATGGGGGATTTAATATATTAACAATGTTTTCCTCTAAGTGTGTCTCATTCAAGAATTATCCAGACAAAGGATTTCATGTTAGTGCAAGTTATAGGATGTGTTTGATTGTTTCGAGTAAGTTATAGTAGTAAAATCATATTTTCCTTCATGGAATTATTAAGCACAAGCCTTCTTATGATTGTTTTATACATTTTATGATCTGAATTAAGTTGTGATAAACAAAGTTTATTTTTTACAATGCATTACGACTTAATGTTGTTGATTAGGTTTCTCATAAGCATTTTGATGTAGTCAAAGATAGACAAATCTCAAAATATCAATCCAATCCTTGTAGCTAATACAACACAGCATAAATAAATAAAAAAAGCAAGCCAATATGGATAAAAATGATAGATCAACCTTCTATTATTCTTAGGAAATCATTTACAATAGATCTGCATCATGCAGTCTCACATGTAAAATGTACAAGCCTTATTATGATAAAAAAAAATCTTACAAACCCTAGACAATTAAAGCCAAATAATCTTATGAAAATCACCTGCCCCTTAGGAACAAGTCCATAATCTTATAAAGTCATCACAATAATAGGTCATCCTAGAAAAGATCACAATTCCCCGTACAGAGAAAATGTGTTACAATAAATAGGTCTGAACCCAAAATTAATTGGAACAACCTCCAATGAAAGCAATAAGATATGTGATCATAGAAATAAATCATCCTCAAATGTATTACTGAGCTGGCATGATCGCACACGGAGATCCACATCAGAAGATTAGGAAAATGATCAGAAATATAATGACTAACCAGGAAAATGAAGAACAATATAGTCAAGCAAAGAATTTGCAAAATCTCACACGCGATGAATCCAAATGAAGTGTGATCATAGGATAAGGTTCACCACGAAGCCACGAACACACTGTAGAAACCATAACACAAAATATTGACCATTGATTGACTACAACAAGAAACACCATATTGGTTAATAGGAAAAAAAATATTTTTGGTTGATGCAAGATTGCTAAGATCCCAAGATGCTCTTGCATCAGACACCTGGGGTTGATAAAAAGTGAGCCTCTCACTTTTCTAGGGCCAAAGAAAAATGAAAGTTGTCAACCTCAGCCTGAGACATCCATGAAGAATCCTCCACTGGTTTTTCCTTCCATTTGACTAGATATTCCATATACTTCTTACCTCTTGTACTTCAACCAACTCTACTATCAAAAATCTACTCAATTTGCTCCATCTTCTTCTTAGGATACTATTGTCCAACATATGATCCTTCATTACCACTACAATCTGATTCATGATACTCATACAAATCAACAACATTGAAAACTGGTGATATATCCATGTCTTCAGGTAATTCCACTTCATATGCATTCCCTGAATCAAATCTCCTCAAGATCTTACAAGGACTAAAACTCTTCATCTTCAACTTGTTATAAGTACCAACTAGAAATCTACCCTTCCTCAAGTACACCATAAACTCATCTCCAATCTAAAAATCCTTAGGTTTTCTCTTCATGCCCGATTTGCTCTAATAAACTTGATTCATTTCCTCCAAATGTTGTCTCATTCCTTCATGTAATGATCTCATAACCTCTAAAAATTCCCCTCCTTCAACACTCCTCTTAAATTCATGGTTGATATCCCTCAATTCTACTACTCCCCTTGGATAAAATCTAGTAACCACTTCAAATGGTGTCTTCCATGTACTCCTATTTACTGAATTTTTATAAGAAAACTTGACTTGTGGTAAAACCAAATCCCAATTTCTAGGCTTATCACTGACTAAACATCTCAAAAAATTCCCTAAGCTCTTGTTCACAACCTCTGTTTATCCATCAGTTTGTGGATGAAAAGTAGAACTAAACTTTAAATCAACTTTCATCTTATTCCAATTTGTCCTCCAAAAATAACTAGCAAACCTACTATCCCTATCTGAAATAGTTCTCTTAGGTACCATGTAATATCACAATCTCCTTGAAAAACAAATCAGCTACATCAATTGCATCTATAGTCTTCTTACAATGAATGAAATGTGTCATCTTATAAAATTTGTCTACAACCACAAATATTGATTCATGTAACCTCTTTGTGTTCTAGGAAAACCAAGTATAAAATACATACTAAGCTCTTCCCAAGGTCTGACTAGAACTGTCAAAGGAGTATACAACCCCACATTCTGAGTACTACCTTTTTCAACTTGACATACCTTCCAACTCTGTACAAAATTCCTCACATCCTTCTGAACTTGTGGCCAAAATTAATTCTCACTTACCAAAGCTACTATCTTATCAATTCCAAAGTGTCATGCTAAACCTCCACTATGTTTCTCCTTAATCAGATTATGCCTCATGGAACTCCTAGGTATACATAATTGAATTCTCCTAAACAACATTCCATCTTGAATGAAATAATCCAATCACTTACTTATGTCTGCAACAATAGGTTCCTTACAATCTTTCCGAGGGTCACTGAAGTTTGGATCTTCCTCATACAAGACCTTCAATTCATCAAAGCCCAATAAGTTCCAATATTCATCTCAGTCAAAAAATTCCTCCTACTCAAAGCATCGACAAATTTATTCGACACACCACTCTTATGTTTCAACACAAATCAATTGCTCTGCATAAAATCAACCCATCTCATATGTCTTTGATTCAACTTACCTTGCCTACTGAAATACTTCAATGCTTGATGATCAGTATACAGTACAAGCTCCTTAAGCAATAAATAGTGTCTCCATTTATTCAAAGCTTGAATTATAGCATAGAACTATTGATCATACACTCAATACCTTCTCTTAGCATCAGTCAACTTCTACCTGAAATAAGAAATTGTTCTTCCTTCTTGATTCAAGACAACTCCAATTGCATTTCCACTAGCATCAAGCTCTACTTTAAATACCTTATTGAAATCAGGAAAAGACAATATCAATTTCTCTATCACCTTCTACTTCAACAAGACAAAACTCCTTTGTGTTCCATGTGTCCACTTGAACTCCTTTTTATCTCCTCTCATAGTTTGATTCATCACTCCATAGATTGAACTAAAGTTCCTGATGAACTTCCAATAGAAACTTTCTAACCCATGAAAAGATCTTACCTCTCCAACATTTCTTGGTGTAGGCCACTCAACTATCACTTTCACTTTCTTAGGATCCATCTTCAATCCTTCATCAGATATTAAAAATCCCAAGTATACTAAATCCTTCTTCATGAAACTACACTTCTTGATATTTATAAGCAACTTGTCTTCCCTCAACCTCTGTAATACTTGTTTAACAAGCATCAAATGTTCTTCTTTTCTCTTACTGAAAATCAAGATATCATCCAAATACACAATGACAAACTTACCCAAGAATCTCTTCAAGAATTCATTCATTATCCTCTTGAAAGTACTAGGTGCATTAAAAAATCCAAAAGGCATTACCAACCACTCATAAAATCCTTCATTTTTCTTAAATGGAGTCTTCCACTCATCACCTTCTCTGATTATAATCTGATGATATCCACTCTTCATGACTATCTTGGTCAAATAATTAGCTCCAGTCAAACAATCCATCAAATCATCCATCCTAAGTAAAGGAAACTGATATTTAATTGTAATCTAATTGATAGCTCTTGAATTAGTACATATTGTCCATTATCCATCTTTCTTAGGTGCTAACACTGTAGGCACTGCACATGGACTCAAACTTTCTCTGATCACTCCTCTTTACAAGCATCCTTGCACTTGTCTATTGAGCTCTTCATTGTCTTCTGGTGTCATCCTATATGATGATTTATTAGGCAGACTAGGCTATGGTATCAAATCCATCCAATGACTAATAGTTCTTACCAGTGGTAATCCATCAGGTACATTATCTGATATGATGTCAACATACTCATTCAAGAATCTAGTGATTTCCTTAGGATGTTCTTCTACCAAAACATGCTTCTTAGACTCCTTAGGTACTAAAGAAAAACACACATTACTATGCTTCATTCCATCCAAAAAATTCCTACCATCCATTAGAAAAATTCTTGCACTAGTACATACTTCACTCTTAAGAGGTTTTTCTAAAGGTAACAAATTTTGTTTCGCCCCATTAGCAACAATAGTGTAAACATTCTTTATATCATCATGCATATATTTCCTATCATACTGCCATGGTCTACCCAACATGATATGACACACGTTCATAGGCATAATATCACACAAAACCTCATCATAATACTTCCCAATCTTGAATTTAATTATGCATTGTTCACTTACCAATACCTTGTGTTCATCTTGTATCCATGCAATCTTATATGCTTTAGGATGCGCCATCCTCTGCAAATTTAGTTTTTCAACCAAATCCTTGGAAGAAAGATTATCAGAATTTCCACTGTCTATAACAACATTACACACCTTGTTTTGTACCTTGCATCTTGTTCTGAAAAATTTCTTCCTCTGTGTAAATTCCTTCTCTTGTTATCTATGATAGAGGATTCTCCTAGTCATCAAGGTTGCACCTTCCTCTGCTTGATTTTTGTTCACTAAACTGGTGGAATATTTATTAAAAAATGTTTTTATTCTACTACACTCTGCCTTCTTCTCAGAGTTACCTTTCTTGCATTCAAAGGAAATATGTCCTGCTTCACCACATTTAAAGCAAGTGTCACTGAACTTTATTCTTTCACCACTACCTTGTCCTTCATTCTGGTAGGAACTCCTATCATTCCTCCTATATTGATCATTTTCCTTAACTTAAGATTCACTTTTTCCTTTATTTGTAGTAGATCTACCTCTACCTCATTGAAACCTTCCTCCTCTACCTCTTTTTCTCTGTTCATGCCTTTGGTTCATCTTCTCTTCATCCTTCAAGGCCCACTTATAAGCCTCTTCCACACTTCTTATCTACAACAGACTTATTTCATCTTATATGGACACCCTCAAACCATTAAGGTACCAAGAAACTTGTTCAGCCTCATCTTCTATATGACCAGATTTGATATTCAATTTATAGAATTCTCCATTATAACTCTTAACACTTAGATATCTTTGCTTCAAGTTCTCCAAATTTCTAAAAACACTTACTCGGTAGTCCTCAGTAAAAAACTTAGCCTTCAAATTATTCACCATCCTATCCCAAGATTTGATCTTGTCTTTACCCCTTCTCTTCTAACCTGTCTGCAAATGTTCACGCCATAAGGATGCATTTCCTTTCAAATTAGTGCAGGTGTACTTTACCTTCTTGTCTTCATTAGCTCCTTCAAGTTAGAAATATATTTCCATCTTAGTTATCCAATCTATGAACTCCTCAACATCTAGGTTTTCATAGTAAACAGGTGGATTGAATTGAGGTCTAATATTAACATTAGTCAAATCCCTAATGAAACTTTCCTCGTCATGATTCAACTCTGGTTGTGCCTCATTCTTTGCTCCTTCCATAGATTCCAATTTTGTTCATCTCCCTCTTCATCTCTGTAATCTTCTGTATGTTGTCCTCTCCTCTGAGCAGTCTCTACTACTTCCAATTTGTCATATTTATTTATCTCAACAAATCTAAGACCACTGGATCTGCATTCCTAGCCCCACATCTAGCATTTATCTTGGCAATTTCCAAAATCCATAGTAGTTGTAGGTCATATCCTTTCAAATTCTACCCCAAAATAAAACCCTACATGAATAACCTTTCTTTGATACCACTTGATGCACTCAAGGATAGAGAAATCTCAAAAGATAAGTCCAATCCTTGCAGCCAATATAATACAATAGAAAAATGGCAAGAAGAACAATTAAAGATGGATAGAAATGATATATCAAACTTCTATTATTCTTAGGAAATCATTTACAATAGATCTACAACATGAAGTCTCACATGCCAAGCATACATGCCTGATTATGTTAAAAAAATCTTTACAAGCCCTAGCCAACTAAAGCCAAATAATATTATGAAAATCACCTTCCCCTTGGGAACAAGCCCATAAGCTTATGAATCCATCGCAACAAAAGGTCAGCCCAGAAAAGATCACAATTCCCTATATAGAGAAAATGTGTTATAATTAATAGGTGTGGACCCAAAATTAATTGGAACAACCTCCAATGAAAGCAATAAGGGATGTGATCATATAAATAAGTTGGCTTCAAATGTATTACTAAGCTAGCACGATTGCGCACGTAGATTACCATCGGAAGATCGGGAAAATGATTGGAAATACAATGACTGACCAGGAAAATGATGAACAATACAGTGAAGAAATGAATTTGCAAAATCTCACGCTATATAAATCCAAATGAAGTGTGATCATAGGATAACGTTCAGCATGAAGCCATGAACACACTATATAGTGACCCCAACAGAAAATATTAACCACAGATTGACAGCAACAAGAAACATCAGACTGATCAACAAGAAAAAATATTTTTGGTTGATGCTCATCACATTGAAGGATAATTTACCAAGATTACATAGAGTAATTGAGCTCCATTAGAAGACCTATAGAGTGAAAACATCATTCCAAATGGAATCCTAGAATTTGATGCAGGAGCATCTTGGGTTCATGGAAATCCTATGTCAATGAAAAATATGTTTTATTTTGCACTCAGTAACTTACTGGAGACTTTCAGTAAACTATTGGGTAACTATTATGGAGTTCTCGGTTGAAGGTTCTTATCTCGATTCATCGTTGAACTCGGTTACTATTATTGACCTGGTTTCACCAAATGATTTCAGTGGTCGTTTATGTTTGTTTCATGGTTTCATGTTTCCTGTCGCACCAAGTGGGTTTTGTTTTGTTAGATCTTTGGGCTGACATGTGGGTTAATTTTGGTCATGGTATTAATGTTGGGATAGCTCATTGGGAAACATGTGGACCTAAATCTGGGTTGTTTCTTTCTCCAATGCTAGATCTTGAGGATCTTTTAGGCCGACCTTTTTCGGTAGCCTCTTGTATAAATGTAATGATCTGTTCTTATGTTAGGGGTAGAAAAATTTAGGAAGAAGAATCTAGAGATTTTGGATCTTGCATGTATGAGGACTATATATGAATAGATTTTGAATGGATTGGTTGTAACCGGGAAGGCCTTACACCCTGACATGTATAATGTTTGATGAAATAATCTAAATTTTTTGTATTCCTTCTCTCCTTCTCTATGTTTGAGCTTTCAAGTTGTGATTCTGTAAGCAGGTTTGGTATTTGGGAGTGCCTTTGGCCCCATGTAGTAACCCTCCTTACGTCATGTGGTATCAGAGCGAGGTTAGATCTGAGTTTCCTTCTTATAAATCCTATTTGGTTATTTTTTTGTGAGCCAGCAGATTGTGATCTGACCTACAATTACAGAGGGTTTTAAGATGGTTCGAGGAAAGGAAAATGCAAATCGAGGATTAGTTGATATGCTAAGACAAATTGCTACTAGATTATAAGTTGTTGAGATAACCCAACCCCGAGGAAGACATCTTGAGGATGTTAGTAATGATGAAGCTGAGGAAGTACAGGAGGATGTCACATTTGCACCTATAATGGATCAAGGTGAAGAAAGATTCCTGCAAGCATTGACAAGTTTGAAGTCCACACCACTGTTTAATCCTCTTGAGTATAGTGGAAATATAGATTTAGATAAATTGATAGATTGGATAACGGAGTGGGAGAAATACTTTGAGTATGAGAACATATCAGAGGAGAAAAAGGTGAAGATTGCAAGCACAAAACTGAAAGGTCATGCATCCTTGTGGTGGGAGCATCTACAATTGGACCGAAAGAAGAAAGGTAAAGACAAAATCAAGGTATGGGATAATATGATAAATAATTTGAAGGGCTAGTTTCTACCTTGTGATTATATTATTAACCTAGTTAGGAGAATACAAAGTTTGAAGCAGAAAGATATCTCTATGAAGATTTCCATGAGGAATTTTATAGGTTAGATATCATATGTGGACATGTTGAAGATTAGGGAGAAAGAATTGAAAGATACATAAATGGATTAAGGAGTTCTATTCAAGAAGAGATCGGTTTGGTGAAGATGTAGAGTATTGAGGAGGCTTATCATTTTTCCTTGAAAGCTGAGGAGAAATTGAATAAAAGACATGAGCAAAGAAAAAGAGAAAGAGGTGGTAGATTCCCTAGAGTAAGAGGTAGATCTTATGGTGAAAATATTATATTTGATCAGGACAAGACAAATCAAGACAAAGAAAAAACCGAGTGGAAATGTGTAAGTTCATTTGAAGGAAGAGCTAATTACTCCTGAGGTGGATATGGTAGAAGAGGATTCCAACGGAGTTCATACAAATGTTGAGAAGAGGGACACAAATCATTTTAGTGTACACATGCAATAAATAAGATCGGTAGAGGAAAAAATGCTTTGGTGCAAGAAGATTCACTAACTGAACCTGAGAAGGAAGGAATCCTGATTGTCGGAAGAATACTGTGGAGTGAAAATAATAAGAAAGATCGGGTAAGAAAGAGTTTGTTCAAGACCAGATGCATAGTTGCAGAAAAAATTTGAAAGTGTTACTGATAGAGGAAAATTTGGTAAGTGAACAATGTTTTTTGAATCTAAAAATTGGAAAGTATAATGATAAGGTGTCGTGTGATATTATGCCTATGGATTGTGATGACATGTAACTGATTAAATGTTTGATAATGTTAAGTTGAAGATAACGCAAAGAATTAAACTAGTTAATGGTTTGTATTGTCATTGATGTCAACTTGATATCATCTGTACGGTCATGTACATAATGCCAAAGACTTCAGAGAATCTATAGGAAAAAGGTTATGCTTTCAGCAATGCATAAGTGTCAAGTATTCACTAAGTGATAGATAACACTGATAGAGTGCACACCATCAGTAAAGGAAAAGAATAAAAGTCATAGTGATACCCAACAAACAGAAGACAGTGTTGCCTGATGATGCAAAACCACAAGATGCTCGACAAGCTGAAAATAGAGTTGCCCGATGAGTAAAAATCTAATGCTGCCCAACGGACGGAGATCCCAAAGCCAACTGGAGTCATGTCGATGGAATTGTTAGTTGTAACCGATAACTAACTGAAGAGTTGACCGATGGAATAGAGAGTTCAGAAAAAGACAAAATTTCTAGCTGGCAAGAGCTAAAGATAGACTTAACTGGTTGTTTTATTTGTTTTATTCAACCAAAGTTAAGTAATTGATCTAAAGAAGATTTGTACAGTTGGCAAGAAGATAACTATGAGATAAATCAGGAGTTATGCTTTAAATCAAATTGGTTGGATTGTTTTTCACGCCAAGAATCAAGAACCAAGAAATGGTGAATATCATGTCTATATAAGAGACAAGCTTAACTCATTTTTGATGAGATGAAAAGGGGATTAAGGGGAGTGAATAGAAAGAGGATGTTGAAGACAAATTGATGAAGAATTACTTCATACAATCTTGATCAATCAAGCTGAAGGAGAGCTAAATAATTCTGCAAACATCGACGAACAGTGAAGTAGAGCATCACAGAGTAGAAAGTGTGGAGCACAAAAGAATGAAATTGATACATTGATCAAGAGGTAATGTACTTAAATAGATCTGAAAATCTACAATTCAAAGTTGCATTAGAAATAGGTCATAGTGTTTTAGTTTAACCATTGAAGCATCAAGTCTCTTAATAGATCAGGACTTAACAATCTTCTATAAATTGAGGTACATCCCAAGGAGTACCAAAAAGGTTGATTCATGAAAGTAGCATTGGATTTTCCCAATACCTATTGACAGTTTAAGAAGGAGGCTGATTCAAGGATGGTAGCAATAGATGCCCGATACTAAGTGACAACCTCTATGTATAAAATCCTCTAACAAGGTCGCACTTAATAGTGTGTTTGTTACCTTTAACAGGGTTGGCTCCTAATAGGGCTCACTTCAGAAGAGTGAAAATTTGGTGTACCGGTCCCAGTGGTTTTTCCCTTAACAGGGTTTCCACGTTAAAAATTCATATGTTATGTGTGTATGATTCATTCCTTTATTGTTTTTTATCTGATATAGTTAACACTGGGTTGATTGGTATACTCTACTTATTTACTGAGTTTCAGTAAATATTTAAACTACTTATCGGTAATCAAGGAGAATAAGGACAGACAAGGAAAACTGACAGACAGTTATTCATTATAAGTATTTCATGGCATGCATCTTGTAGGGACATAATAATTTGAGGTTTATTTTATTGGTGGTTACTATTTGAAGGATAAATTTTTGAGGCCACTGATTCAACCCCCCCCCCCTCTCAGTAATTACTAACAATTGGTATCAGAGCTTGTGTGCTTATAAAGGAAGGTTTCAAGAACTATGTCAAGATCACAAGATGAATAGACGAGATGTGCGCAAGTTGAAAAAAGACAACTTTGCTTCATGGAAAAGAAGGATAAGACTCTACTTATCAGGTATCGGTAATGATTTTACCCAATTCCTAGATACTAAATATGTGTTACCTATAGGAGTATTGACAGTAGATCAATTGAGATAGAAGCATGAACACAACTGCATGGTTATAGAGCTTTCTTCCTCACTCTCTGATGTTGAATTTGAAGATGTTAAAGATTGCAAAACTGTAAAGAAGATGTGGGACAAACTGAAGCTTGTACATGGAGGTGATACAAATGTTCTGAGAGCCAAGGCAGAAATCCTTAGAGGAAAATTTGATGATCTCAAAATGAAAGAAGGAGAAAACATCACACAGTATAGCACAAGAATAAAAGAAGTAGTCAATGCTATACGAGGAGTGGGAGGTGTACTAGAAGAGGAGACAGTGTTAAGTAAAATCTTAAGAACCTTACTTCCTATATATGCTATTAGAGTTTCTGCCATTCAAGAAATGAGAGCGATAGAAAATAATACAGTTATTCTTGATAGTTTAATTGGTAGACTTATTTCATTTGAGATGAATAACTTTGACAATAGTGTTTTACCAAACTTAGAGTCTGCATTTAAGTCTTCTATGAGAATAAGCAAATTAAATCATAGACACACATCTAGAAGAGATAGTGAAAGTGAAAGTGAAGAAGAAGATCTAGATTAAATAGAAGCACTTATGGCAAGAAGAATGCAAAGAGGAAAAGGTAAATACAAAGGCAAGTTACCACTTGTATGTTTTAATTGTAAAGAGATTGGACACTTTGCTGCAAGATGTCCTAACAGAAGAAAATATGACAGAAGTAATGACAAATATTTTGAGAAGAGATCTGATAGAGGTGATAACAAAGATTACAGAGGTTACCAACAATCAGAAATAAGAGATACTCGAGACTACAAGGACAAAGGCAAGAAGGCTAGCTACCTAGTTTCTTGCAAAGATGAAGATACTGACACCGAACCTGATGAAGACATCGAGATGGTATTTGTAGCTATGAAGGATGATTCAGATGAAGATGAAAGGTATGTAGAAACAACTCTCATATCTAAAATAAGAAAAAATGATGTTTGGATCATAGATAGTGGCTACACTCATCATATGATCGGTGATAAGCAAAAGTTTGAGACTTTTAAATACTACAAGGGTGGATCAATAAGAATGGGAAATGATACACCTTGTCCAGTTGAAGGTAGAGGAACAATAATGTTGAATAAACAGATAAAATGTGAGAATAGTTATTGGGTAAATGGATTGAATTATAATCTATTGAGTGTTTCTTAGTTGAATAATTTAGGTCACAAAGTTGCATTTGAAAATAAGATGGAAAAGATCTTCAACAAATCTGGAAATCTGATTTGTACCGGTGAACAGACTAAAGGTAACTTGTTCTATCTGAATGATACTAACACCACTTGCTTAATGACTAGAAACGAATACATATGGTTGTGGCACAAAAGATTGTGTTGAATGTGAATTTTGACAACATGAAAATAATCAAAAGGAGAAACATAAGAGTCTTACTGACGATGACAAAGCCAAAAAACATCATGTGCAAGAATTGTCAAACAGGTAAAATAACTAAGTCTAGTTTCAAAAGTAAAACCCATACATCTGATGACATTCTAGAACTAGTCCATACTGATTTTTGTGGACCTATGAGGACAAAGAGTTATTATGGAGATACATATTTTATTCTCTTTGTTGATGATTACTCTAGAAAGATGACAGTCATATTTCTTAAAGATAAATCTAAAGCATTCAAGATGTTTAAATGGTATAAGGCTATGATAGAGAGAAAAAAATTGATAAGGATCTAAAATGTTTGAGATTAGATAGAGGAGGAGAATTTATATCAGACGAATTCACTAATTTATGTAATGAGCATGGTATAAAAAGATAGCTTTCTGCACCAAGAACACCACAAAAAAATGGGATTGCTGAGAGAAGGAACAAATCAATAGTTGATTGTGCTACAACACTAATAGAGAAAGGCATCACCCAAATATTCTAGAGAGAAGCTATCAATATTGTTGTCTACACACTTAATAGAGTACAATTAAAGAAGGACACAAAGAAGACAACTTATGAGCTATGGTATGGTAAAGCACCCAATCTAAGTTACTTCAAAATATTTCGTAGTCAATGTTATGTCTTAAAGGATGATAGAAATGGAAAGCTTGACACCAAGAGTGATGAAGATATTTTTCTAGGGTATTCCACCAAAATAAAAGCTTATAAATGTCTCATCAAGGCTTCTAACAAATTTATTGAAAGTGCAAATGTAAAAATAGATGAATTTGCATAAAAGAATGAGCTGGAAAGCACAAAAGAACCAGATGACTACAAAAAGTTTGTATACTATGAAGAACTCAAAACTCTACCTGAGAAACAGTGCTTAATTCTAGAACAACAGAATGTTGTAACCGATGGTCAGACTGTTGTTACCGACGGTCAGGATAATAATTAGAATAATCTACAAGGTGATGAAGAACAAAATGAAGATCAAAATAATGATCAAGTTGATATGCAAAGAAATATACATGTGCTTGCCAGATATGTAAGAAGGAACCATCTAGAGATCCAGATCATAGGAGATAAGAAAGATGGTACAAGAACAAGAAGTAAGTCTTTAACCTCAAATTGTTTAATTTGTGAGTTTGAGCCAAAATATGTCAATACTGCACTAGATAATGAGGAATGGATAAGTGCTATGAATGATGAGATTGAACAGATTGAAAAGAACAAGACATGGTCACTTTTTCCAAGACTATATGAAAAGAATGTCATTGGTACAAAATGGATATTCAGGAATAAGCTGATCGAGAATGGAGAAGTCACAAGGAATAAAGCAAGAATAGTATGCAAGGGGTATGCACAAGAAGAAGGTATAGACTATGGAGAGACCTTTGCACCCATTTCTAGGCTAGAACGAGTAAGAATACTACTTTCTTATGCTACATTCAAAGGATTCAAAGTATATCAAATGGATGTCAAGTCAGCATTCCTAAATGGAATACTTGAAGAAGAGGTATACATTGAGCAACCAGAAGGGTTTGT
>MU228326.1:1777640-1789378 GCA_018584345.1 Thuja plicata
TATTATTTTACACTGGACCTGACCAAGTCATGAGAAGATGTGTAAGAGAAGATGAGACATATGACATTCTTCATGCATGTCACAATGAACCATGTGGAGGGCACTTTGCAGCCAAATGAATAGCACAAAAGATTTTAACAACTGGATACTATTGGCCTACACTTCACAAAGATGCAGCAAGTTATACAAGAAAGTGTGACAAATGCCAGAGAATGGGTCAGCCAACAAGATCAGATGAAATGTCCTTAAACCCACAGGTGGTGGTAACACCATTTGATAAATGGGGCATGGACTTTATTGGTCCAATAGATCCTCCATCTAATGGAAAATCATACATAATGGTATGCATAGATTACCTGACCAAATGGGTCGAAGTCAGAGCAATGAAGCATGCAAGAGATCATAAAGTTGCTAAATTTTTGTATGAAGAAATTTTTACTAGATATGGCGTGCCAAGAGAACTTGTTACTGATCAAGGTACATAATTCACCTCCAATCTGATAATAGAGCTCATGAAGGAATATAATATCATACATCAGAAGTCAAGCCCCTATCACCCCCAAGCCAATGGACAAGCAGAAGTAACAAATCGGGAAATAGAAGCAATTTTAACAAAGACAGTTCATTTGCATCGCTGAGATTAGAGCAGAAGACTATCAGAAGCAGTCTGGGCATATAGAACAACATGGAAAACTACTACAAGGTTCACACCATTTGAACTGTTATATGGCAAAACAACAATATTACCGATCGAGTTTGAACACCAAACATTAAGAACAGCGCTGGAGTTAAACATGGATCTTCCTGCAGCACAGAAGGAGATATTACTGCATCTCAACTCTTTGGATGAAATGCACAAGTCTACCCTATAGCACACAGAAATTTTCCAAAAGAAAAGAAAATAGTGGCATGACTCCCATATCAAAAATAAGCAGTTCACAGTTGGAGATTGGGCATTGTTATATGATTCCATATTCTAGGAGATACCAGGCAAGTTGCAGACACGATGGCTAGGTCCTTATGAAATCAGCCATGTATTTATGAATGGAGCAGTCTAATTGACCATAATTGACCCTGTTCAATTCAAGCTATTAGTCAATGGCCATAGAATAAGTTTGTATCACCAACCACAGATGAAAGAAGACTTCCTGCAGCAGTTCAAACAACCAGTTTTAAAGGATCAATAGGTAATACTTCCTATAGCAGAGGGTGTCAACCTTCTTCCTGCAGCTCCTCAATGAAAATTCCTTCGAAGCATGACCATTATAAAAACTTTATGATCACATAAAGTTTCAAATTCCTCATTCACTTTCTATATTCTTCTTTTTCAACCCACTTCATTTCTTAATCTTCCATCCACCCACATTCCACGTCATCATATTTCTATGCTTTCAATAAAGAAATAATGCGCTGACGCATACGAAAGCCAATGTTGTCATTCCACTCTCACCAATCTTTCCTACCATGTGCAATGATCAATTACCAGGTATGAGCTTTTCAAATTTATTTCCATTTTTAGCACATGTATTTGGTCGGTTATATTGAATACTGCAATAAATGTATCGTTGCTGCCTTCAATCCAGTTCTGTACCTTCTTCCAAGTCTAACAAGTGAGGACACTTGTCAATATTTTGTAGGGGGTAGGGAAGTGTGCCAATTTCCAAAAGTGTCATTTCTATTTACTCATTAAGAGATCCCCAAATCTGTACTTTGGCATTGTCTTAATTAAAATCCAGCTGCCGCATCACACAAGTGTCAAAATTGTCTTACCTTTATTCTGAATAAACCTCTAACTGTCAGACTAGATGTGACCCAGTATTAAAACCCGCTCTCACATGGAAATTTATGAATCATTCTGTTAAAATACATTATTATTGTCCATATGAAGAAACTAGAAGTGTTCGAAAGAGGATCTGTGGGTTTACAGAAAGTAGTCTGAAATTTAAAAAGAAGCAGAGCAGAGATTAAACAGGGCAAAGATTTAATTAGGTAAAACAAATGGGAGGTCAATTGCAGTGGCATGAACCAGTGGTTCATAATATTTTGCTAGCTGACGTAGAGGCCGTAAGAAGATTTAATGCCTATGGGTGGCTGGGGTATTTCTTAAAATTGACGGAGTTTGATGATGAAGCAGCAGCAGAATTTTTGAACACATTTGATGAGGGCCACGCAAGGGTATGGGGATTGCCAGTTGTTGCAACAGAGGAGCGAATAGTGGAAGTGACCGGTTTTCCAGCAATAGGGGAACATTATCCCAATGCCCATGATGCCAGGTTAGCTAGGGCTCAATTCAGCCTACCAGGAGACCCTCCATTGGAAATCACTAAGCAGCGATGCAAAAAGATGTCCATTCCTCCACCATACCAGGAGTTGGCTATGCACATTATAAGTTATTTCACCTATGAGGGATGATTCTCTAATTTACATGCACATCATTTTATGCTACTTAGTTATATACGACATAATATTTGAGTGAATGCACCCAATTTTTTGTTTAAAATGTTGTGCATTAGTGCCGAAGAAACACAAAAAGGGAAAGAAAACTCTATGACTCACCATGCCCTAATTAAATTACTCATAGAAATATCTCTTAGGGATGCCTTCGCTATGACATGGGTAGAGTTTGTCCATCATAAAACCCTTCAGCCCCAAATTGCCCCTAATGTGCAAGATAACCAAGATAATATAGTCTCCCCTGATTTAGTTGACGAGCAAAATACCCAAGGGGCAAAACCTGAAAATTTACAAGAAAAGGTGCCTTTAACTGCTCACATGAGAAAGATACCTTCTGCTACCAGAACAAAAGGAACATGTAAGTTGGAAGGAGAAACTTTGGTTCCTACAGCTGAACCTCAAAAACCTCAAGTTTCAAGAAAGAAAAAAATGAAATCAGTTCCTGCAGCCACTACTCCTACAGTAGAGACAACAAAAATATATAGTAAGAAAAAGGCCATAGAAATTGAGGAAATCCATGTAAGAAGAAGCCCTATG
Source organism: Thuja plicata (assembly GCA_018584345.1). NCBI lineage: Eukaryota > Viridiplantae > Streptophyta > Pinopsida > Cupressales > Cupressaceae > Thuja > Thuja plicata. The sequence continues at coordinate 1,780,632 of MU228326.1, forward strand.
ATGAGAGGGAAGATTCCTAAAGTGTCCACCAAAAGCCATCCCTCTTCCCCCAAGCAATTTAGTGAGGAAACTCCTATCCATGTTGTTCCCGATGACTCTCCCAATCAGCCTAAGATGCCTAACATTCCTCAAAATCTGGAAGAGGAATGTGGTGATAAACCAAATGTATGTCAGAATGACCCAGGAATCAGCCATCAGGATGTTCCAACTTGGAAGGAAGAAACCTTTTTAGCTCACCAGCCAGCTTGTGCAAGAAATGCTTTAGTTCCCTACAAATGAACTTGGTTGATAAACTTCCTAGAGAAGTCATATAGAGAGCAGAGAAAGAAGGATAATCAAGATGGAAGCAGTGATTCAATTACCCTACAAACACTTATCTTCCACTTATATAATAATCATGTAATGACAACCACTCTATGGGGGCAAGAAAAGAAGAAACTGCAGAAAGAAATAACAGAACAAAAAGAGGAGATTGCAGACTTGAAAAATCAATTAACAAAATAGAAACAGAGAATGGACCATGCTCTTAAACTAACTAACCAGGTCATTGCTTTTAGACCTCCACCCAGGGTCTATACTATCTATCTCAAAGAACAATTCCTTCTATTCCAATTGATGATGACCCTCAAGGATATAAGTACAGAGTTCAAATCAGCCTAGGAATTCTATGGGTTATACCAAACACTTCCATCTTGGCAACAAAACCTACTCTGTGAGTTATACATGCATAATTTCATCATGCCCACAGAGACTGAATGGAATCCCCTGCCTTACATCAGGGATATACACCTAAGGGCTCTGATGTCATGAATGCACAATGAAGCCAACTATGATAGGCAGTCGGGGAATTACAGAGATATTGAGAAGACATAACCCCTACCATTGAGAGTAGAAAGCAGTCAGCCAGAAGTATTCCTAAGGGATTGGTTTAGACTGACATATGGGAACATCAAGAAGGAAATAAGGGATAAAAATTTTAAACTCAGAGGAGAAGTTTATGCAGAATATGATAGCATATCCTACTTTGTCTTCCAAAGAGCCCTAACCGGTGAAAAAAGTAGATGGGGCAGATTATCATAGGTCTTTAAAACATCAGAACCACATAGCCCCATTAACCTTGAAGTAGCTATACACCAGGCACCAAAGTACATAGTGCTAGGTAGGCAAATCAGGAAGGAACTCTGGTGTCCACTCACAATGCAACCACCCATGCTCCTATGGCCCTTGTATGATATCAACGCTACCAGACTTGATGAATGCAGGAAGATCATAGAAGGGAAGTCTGGGAAAGAACAAGGGGATTCTACTACTCCTTTAACAGCCAGAGGAGGGGAAGAACTGAAGTTGGTGACGATAGGTCAATTGCCAGAAGGTGAAATGCTTGAGGACAAGAATTTGAGTAACCAAGGGGCAGATGATAAGGCTAAATTATTGCCTTTGTTTTGTATAATTTTAATACTCTGTTCTAGTTTTTGTTAAAACATTTGAGATCCTAGCTAGTCAAAACTTGTGATAAAAGTCCAGATAAAATTGTTAAACCATGGGTAGATTTTTTTGACATACTTTGCCAATATTATACATATAATGCAGTATTTCATAAAACCATCAGAATATATGTTCTAACATCTGGATATTTAATTTGATTAATCTTGTTGCATGAATATTTCCACGTCATAACTAACTTGGCAAGAGAGAAGCGGCTGGAGAGTGGTCGACAGTATTCAAAGAAGACCGTTGAAGACCAGCTATGGTGGAGTGATCATTACAACACTAGGAAAACATGGCTGCTACAATAGAGCCATTGTTCTAGGATGTAGGGGTGTAGCACGCCTATATTCCCTCTGCACTTAGTGCATTGAATTGGTCATCTGAGTTTCATTACCCACACTATGGACTGTTGTATTTCCATATTCTTCTCTGGCATGTTTTCAGCAAGATGGTTTTCCTTTATGTTTTGTAATAATGTTTGATCCTCTATATATAGGGATTGGACCGATAGTTTGAAGTTAGAAAAGGAGGAGATAGAAATCAGAGAAAAGGTTTTTGAAGAATACTGTTGTATTTTCACAGAAATCTATTTCAAGTTCCATGTCTTGTTTTTATGTAATGAGTTTTTGAAACGCAATAAAATAGTTCTTGGTTTGCATTCTATGTTCATAGTTTAGAAAAAATTGACCAAGGGGGCCCACTTGGGAGGTGGAGTAGGTTATAATAGAATAGATTTCATTTCTAGCATTTCCAAGTATTTCCAGTATTTCAGATAGAAGTTACAATTTCTTCCTGCAGCATCGCAACTTGTGAGTGTTCCTATAGCATCTGCAACAATAGTTATAATGGATTTTTAAGGTTGAAATCTTAGGTTTCAGTAGAGTTGCAATTTCTAGCATTCATTCTAGTAAGAAGATAAATGTATTCTTTTCCTGCAGCACTAGTGTAGGTTTCTTTTATGCATTTTTACCTTCCTACAGCATAAGCAGAATGACTCCTTAAGGAACCTAGTGCACATACCATGCCGACCATTTCAAGTATATGTCCCTGGTTTGACAATTTAAATGCACCTCATAATGGGAAAAATAGTCCTTAGATTGAATGAACCATTCCTAAGAAAGGCCTTGAGCATGATTATTATACAACTATTGTGAGGCGGTTCAAGTCTTTAGAGGGAACTTCATCTTGTTGTCAAGATGTGTCATCAGTGCACACCTCATTTGTCTCCTCAGTGCTTACAAATGCTTTTTCAACTTTGTACATATCATTGTCAGAGGTTATCATGGATATTTTGATATCATCAATCACTATAGTATCTCCTAAATCTTCTACTGTATCAGAGGCTATTGAAATTGAGGGAGCTGAAACCTACAGACCTGTCTTAGTTGCATTCTAAACACTGGTTCTGTAACCTGTTTGGGAGGAACTAGAGTTACCTTTACTGTAGGTGTTGTTGAAGGATACATATGTCTATCTAGAAATACCTGCTCAAAATATTTCTAAGTCTCTTCACCAACCAGATCATACTCCTTATTCATGATATGGAGAACTCTTGTTTTGGTTCTTAGGTGTGGCTTTACTAAATCCAACATAATGGCTTTCTCATCATGTGAACATACCAGAAGAAGACTATCCAATGTTTCTTCTCTTATCCTCATATCCTGTCCAATTGCTTGCCTCTTTAATACATCAATTATGTTCCATACCTTGTCTAGTATGACTATTTTGAGTTCCAATACTATCCTTTTGAACTTAATCATGTGAGAGATGATCATAGAATGAATTTGTAATTTGTTTATCTCTTGATATTTGTCATATACACTCTTGAGAGATTCTAGTCTTCCTTCATTAACAATTATGTTCTTTAGAATAGTTAGACTAGGTCTAAATCCTACCCTAGGAGGGGCTTGTGTGTTCTTTACCTTTCTCCTTGTAGTTCTTGAGGATGGATGACTTGTAGGAACTTTCTTCTTCCTTCTAGTCAGCTTGCTGGGTACAGAAGGTGGTGAAAATTCTAGATCAATGGTGGTTGATGGCGCATATGTGTCTACATTTGATTTCTTCTTCTTCTTCTTAGGAATATCATCAGACTTTTCTATTTTTACTTCAGTGGGAGTTTTCTCAAGTTCTTTGGCTATCAAAGCTTCCCTAGCTCTGTCTAGGTCTTCTTGCGTAACACCGTGAACTTATAAGACATTTGAGGTAATCCTTGATGCCTTCCTTTTTTTGTTAGCATTGTATAAGATAGAATAAACTTAATTTGTCTTTTCTCCATAAGTACCCCATCTAGGTTCATTGGGATCCTTGGGCATGGATAGGAGAACTTGTGCATAACCTTCCAAAACATGTTCTTCAACTTCATAACTGAGAGGGTGAATCCATTTTGTTCTAGGATCAACTGCCTCCATGCAAGTACAGTCAGTTTCCACCATGAAGCATATGGTGTTTTTGTATTTCTCAACTATCTTCTTAGGTATCCTGAACCTCTTCTGCATCTTGATCCTGAATGTTTTGATATCCATGTCCATAGTATCTTTTGCACTACTCTGTGATGTAGCTTTAGTGATATCTAAGACATAGTAGGTTTACTCCTATCTAGGTAAAGATTTGCAACTTTACCAACAATATGGAAGTATATGTAGATGATCAAAGAGGCCAAACCTGAATATCTTGCTCTTGTCATGCTTAATAGCCTTGATATTCTCAATCATCTATGCATGCAATAGTTCACAGAGATTGTACTAAGTGTTATCTTTCACTATCCTTATAGCTACTAGAACTGTTGCTGTGGACACACTATTCAGTCTGCTTTCCTGTTGAAACTTGTATCCAAGTATCATAGTGAGTAGTTTGATGTCATTCTCCTTAATAGGATCGACATTCATACCATGTCTATCACTTCTAGATAAGAAAACTTTTTCAACCTACTTCTTAACATCCTTTCCAGTAGGAAGAACTGGTCCAGTCTTAGGAAGTCCAGTCATTTCATGGATTAGGTCTGCAATGATGAAGACAGGAACCTCACCAATCCAATATAGGTCATCATGTATCCTACTCATTAATATCTTTACCCATTCTGGATCATATAACTTGTGTGCATTGGAATACTCAAAGATAGGGTTATTAGTGAGATGCGCATATTCATCCTTGAATGAGTAGTCTATTTTCATCATTGAACCCATAAGAGTAGCTATGTTGTTCTCTCCAATTGTTTCCTTCTTGTAGTAGATGTACATGCGAATGTCTTCCACATGTACGACTCCTAGTAGAGTCTTAGAGAATGCTCCTTCAACATAATCTAATATAGACTTGAATGGATACTTCTTAAAGAGAAATCTCTTCCTTTCAGCAATGTCAAATACAACTAGGGTTTCCATACTACTTGCAGATTAAGTAGGGTTTCATGCTAAATCAAAATGACATGACTGGTAGGGTTTTGTTTCAACTTTGCAATCTATTTACCAACTGATCAAATCGATACCTTTGATTGCTTTTGATTCTTAGTGCTTTTGTGCTTTACAAATTTTTGATCTCCGATGTGAACAATGAGAATAATCAATCAATCTACAAATTTGTATAAAGTTTTTCTCCATTTAATGTCGTAAGTGCTTTTACTTAGACTTGCAAAATTTATTCAAAATGAAGTATGGACAATGCGTGAATGTATACTGCATTCTTTTGTTATCACTGATATGAATCCAAAGGTGCATACTCGGAGGTGAGTATACCAGCCATGCAGGGGTTCAGAGCTAGAATAGCTCCCCCTAAGACCATGAGGGTCAACTATCCAAAAGTAGAAGGCGCATCCACTGAGGATGCATCTACTACCTTTTTCTCTTCATTATCCTTTTTTACTTCAACCCATATTTTATATGAGTTATTTTTAGCTTCCACAAACTTAAATTCTCTTGATTCTTCAAACAGAGACCTTTTAGGATTCTCTTGTCCTTGTGTTCTTGACCTGCAAAACCTTGAGATATGTCCAGCTTTTCTACATGAGTGAAAAATGATAGGAGGTCTAATGTTTTTATTCATCATGTTGCACTACTTGGATGTGTGTCCATTGTAATTACATATCTGACATGTAATGCTCTACAAGTTTCTTTGAGGTTGGTTTCTCTGATTGTATTGAGTCTGATTCCTTTGGTTCAGTTGTGACTGATTTCTTTGATTTCTCCTGCAATGAATATCCCTATGACCAAACTTATTACAAGAATAACAATAACCATTGAAGGGTCTTACTTCCTTACAATCTCTTTCCAAGTGACCATGTTTGTTACAGGCATAGCAAGTATGGTTGACTGCCTTGTGCTCTACTTTAATCTCTTCATGATTCCCATTTTTCTTTTCTTCTGTAGCTTCTGTTTGAAATTTATTTCTTTCTTGTAATGAATTGATCTCAATTTGAGCTATAATGTATCCCATACCGGTGGTGTCACCTTTTAGATTTTGTGCATAAAATTGTGATTGAATTAAATCAGAACTTGTGTCAAGTTTATCAATCTTGTCTTTTTCTCCTGATAATTCAGATTCAATCTTATTCTTGATGTTTTCCAATTTCAATATTTTCATATTGGATTGCATTAGTTCTTCATCTAACTGTTTATTTTCTTTGTTCTTATCTTCAATAGTTGTTAGGATATCAGTTAACTGATCATTCAATTCTTCTATCTTATCCTTTAAAGATAAGTTTTCTTCATTCAGTTTCTTGACCATTTTCCCAAAATCATTTGTAGAGAAATCTTTCAAATCTTTTCTTAACTTTTTGATAAGCATTTGTGAGCCATCAACTTTTAGTTTAAGTTCCTCATTTTCTTTCTCAAATCTGTCTAGATCTTCAAGGGTTGCTTCAAGATTCTTTTTCAGATGTTTTTCTTCTGTTGAATCCATGATCTTCTTAAGTGGTTAAACTTTATTTTAGAGGACTAGATCTCTGATCCAATTGTTGGAAACACTGAGAGGGGGGGTGAGTCAGTGTTTAACTAATTATTCTATTTCAACAAATTTAAACATAAATCAATTATATAACACTTGAAGCTTAACACAAGATCACATAACACATAATATGATTACAGGGAAACCTTGATTAGAGGAAAACCCCGGTGGGAATTAGTACTCACAAATATTGCACTAGTATAATGAATATGTTAAAGTTCCTTTGCCCTGTTAGGAGCAGTCTTTACAATGCAAGTACAATGACCTGGTTAAAGGCCTGACCCTAGTAGGATTCTTTTACAAACAACCCTATTAGGGGTGAGGACTTACTGTCCAAGAGCTCACAGCTTAATGAGAAAGAAGGCTACAACCTCCTGAGAATAGACATGCACTATATCCAAAAGTGAATGGTTGTATATGACACAGATGTCTAATCAGTTCTAGTTATGTGCTTATGCTCTTATCTTCTTTATGAGCTCTATCTCATGCTGACATCTTTACACTTCTCTGCTCTGCATATTTCTTTGACACCTCAAATATATCTTTTCATTGCATATATATATGTTTATGTATGAATAGACGTGACTATAAACAAGACCTTAGTCGGCCCAAAAACAAAATACACAACACTTCCAAACAAATTGTCTTAAGTGTTTTTACAAGAATGTTTAATACATGGTTAAAAACTTACTAAAATAGGCGCTTATCCTTTACATAAAAAAATATTACATGCTAATCAAAAACTTGAAGTCATCTTCATACTCTATATTTTGAACTGCTGTTGTACTTGTTCTTTCTGTAACTTATTTGTGCTAACATTTCATACTATGTGTGTATAGGGTAAGCATAAAAACCTATCATAGAGCTTATTTCTAAAGGCGCTTAGTCTGAATCGACCGTACACACGTGCGTTGGTGCTCTGATCATCTGTGTATCTCTATTTTGTATTGTCTTCTATACTTAGTTAATTTTCACTACTAAGTTTGCTATCAAAACTTCATATGACTTTGTTGCCATAATGAAAACACAAAATAAGCCATATACTCCCTGAGATTCAACTTGCCAACATAATCTTTATTTGAAGGAAGATACTAATGCTAACACTTTGATTACTAAACTATTTGTTGATGACATCGTATTTGGAGGCAATGATATGCTATGCAAATCATTTTCTAATGAGACAAGCAAAGAGTTTGAGATGTTTATGTTTGGAGAGATCAAGTTCTTTCTTGGTCAATAGAACATTCAACAAAGTGAAGGTATTTTCATTACACATTCCAAATACATCAAAGAGGTCCTGAAAATATTCAAGATGGAAGATTCCAAACCAGTTGGAACACCGATGGCTACTGGATGTAAGTTAACAAAGGAGGACAAGACAACAGAGGTAAATCAGACTTTGTACAGATCAATGATTGGAAAACTCATGTATGTTGTACATACTAGACCAGATATTGCACATGCAGTAGGAATTGTTGCTAGATTTTTTTCTAACCCCAGGGAATCACATATGACTGCTGTGAAAAGAATTCTAAGATATCTAAAGAATACTAAGTAATTTGGCTTATGGTATAGAAGAGAAGGAAAATTTGAACTTAAGGTGTTTACCGATGCTGATTGGGTTGGAAATCTTGATGACCAAAAGAGCACAACTAGAGGAGCATTCTTTATGGGTGACAGACTTGTCACATGGATTAGCAAGAAGCAAGGATGCATCTCTTAGTCTACTGCAGAAGAAGAATATGTTGCTGCTACTAAAAATTTCTCAAATATTGCATGGATCAAATAATTACTGGAAGGTATGAATTTGAAGATCTTAGAACCAGTAATTATTTATTGTGATAACATCAGTGCAATAAACATTTCCAAGAATCTATTCATGCATTCCAAAAATAAATGCATTGCCATCAAGTATCATTATTTGAGAGAACAAGTTCAAGAAAAGGAGGTGATACTTGAGTATGTGCAATCAAAAGAACAATTGGCTAATATCTTCACTAAGCCACTGCCCAAGGATACATTTGAGTACTTGAGAATGAGACTAGGGGTCAAACCCTTATCTACCTGTCAGTAATATGACTGAAGGATGCTTCAGCCTACATAATCTCAGAATATCAATCATGTTGATGCAAACAAAGAGATGAACTTCAAAGATACATCTATATACAGACAGGTATATACCAGAACCGAGCACCAAAACATATTGTTGTATTGCTGATGGATAAGGGAAATTCAAGGAATATATTATGGATAGGAGAAAAATGATTTCTTGACATGAATGTCAGATATTTGTAAAATATTTGTTTGGCATTGCTGTCAAAGGG
>MU228326.1:1791048-1805940 GCA_018584345.1 Thuja plicata
GGTTGGCTCCTAACAGGGCTCACTTCAGAAGAGTGAAAATTTGGGGTACCGGTCCCAGTGATTTTTCCCTTAACAGGGTTTCCACATTAAAAATTCATGTGTTATGTGTGTATGATTCATTTCTTTATTGTTTTGTATATGACATAGTTAACACTGGGTTGATCAATATACTCTGATTATTTACTGAGTTTCAATAAATAGTTATACTTCTTATCGGTAATTAAGGAGAATAAGGAGAGACAAGGAAAACCAACAGACAGCTATTCATTATAAGTATTTCATGGCATGCATCTTGTAGGGACTTAATAATTTGAGGTTTATTTTATTGGTGGTTAATGTTTAAAGGATAAATATTTTAGGCCATTGATTCAACNCCCCCCCCCCCCCCCCCTCCCTCTCAGTTATTACTAACAGATTGTTGTCATATTTTATTGGGTAGACCTTGGCAATATGATAGACATGTTATACATGATGGAAGATTGAACAAATATACTATTTGGGTTGATGGCAAGAGGAAAATATTGTTACCTTTGGTTGAAGAATCTATTGGTGCGATATGTACATCTGTGAAATTTTTTTTATGCAAGGTAGATATTTTGTTAAGGATCTAAAGAAAAATGATGTCTATTATGCTTTGATTCCTAACAAAACAAGTAAGAAAATATAAGATATAGCTCCTGAAGAGATTGAGAAGTTCCTCACCGAGTACAAGGAGAGATCATTTTCGATAATGTACTTGATGGTTTTCCACCAATGAGAATTATTAGTCATTGTATGGATCTTATTCCTGAAGATAGTTTTCCAAACAAGGCACCACACCAATTGATGTTAACCAAGAATGATGAACTCAACCGAAAAAGTTCATGAGTTGTTGCAGCAAGGTTTGATTAGATAAAGTTTGATTTTGTGTGCATTACTAGCTCTATTGGCACCTAAGAAGAAAAGAGAATGGTGAATGTGTACTGATTCAAGAGCTATAAACAAGATAGCAGTTAAGTATCAGTTTCCTATACCAAGAATGGATGTTATAATGGATTTTTTGAGTAGAGAAAAATATTTTACCATCATAGATTTGAAGAGTGGATATCATCATATCACAATCAGAGAAGGTTATGAATGGAAGACTTCTTTCAAGACAAAATAAGATTTGTATGAATGGTTGGTTATGCCTTTTGGTTTAACTAATGCACCAAGTACTTTTATGAGGTTAATGAATGAGGTTCTAAAGTAGTTCTTGAATAAATTTGTGATTGTATACTTGGATGAAATTTTGATATTCAATAAGACCAGAGAAGATCATTTGTTGCACATTAGATAGGTATTGCAAGGATTGAAAGAGAAAAAGTTGTTGATTAATTTGAAAAAGTGTTCCTTCATGAAAGAAGAACTTGTGTATTTAGGATTTGTGATTTCAACTAATGGTTTGAAGTTGGATCCTAAAAAGGTTGAAGCTATACTTGACTGGCATACACCTAAGAATGTTAGTGAGGTCAAATCATTTCATGGATTAGCAATTTTTTACCAAAACATTTATCACAAAGTTTAGTTCAATTTGCAATGCTATGACTAAGACAATTAGAGGAGATAATAGAGAATTCAAGTGGACACGTAGAGTTGATAAGAATTTTGAGACTTTGAAACAAAAGTTTGTTGAATTTCATGTGCTAGCCTTACTTGATTTCAATAAGTTATTCCAAGTTGAATTTGATGCAATTCATTGTGCAATAGGAGCTATATTAAGTCAAGAAGGTAAACTTGATTCTTTCTTTAGTGAGAAGTTGAATGATGATAAAAGGAAATATTTTGTGTATGATCAATAATTATTTGCTATTGTGCAAGCCCTGAAGAAATGGAGACATTATTTGATGTTGGGTGGATTTGTTTTGTATACTGATCATAAGGATTTATAGTATTTGGGTAGTCAGAATAAGTTGAATAATAGAAATATGAAATGGGTTGAGTATTCGCAAAATTTTACACTTGTGATAAAACATAAGAGTGGAGTATCCAACCAATTTTTTGATGCATTGAGTAGAAGAAGATCTTTGCTAACTGAAATGAGAATTGTGGTTCTTGGTTTTGATGATATGAAGAGTTTGTAAGAGTTTGTATGAAACTGACCCTAATTTTTTTGAGCTGTGGAGAATGTGCAAAGTAACTATTCCATGTCAACTAAGTAGGTTTGAAGACCATTTCATTCAAGAAGATATTTTGTTTAAAGGAATTCAATTATGTATACTGAGAGGATCAATGAGAACCAATTTGATAAAAGAGAGGCATAGTAGTGGTTTGGTTGGACATTTTGGCATTGATAAAACATTGAGTTTTCTTAAGGAAAGGTATTTTTGGCCTCAATTGTATAAGGATGTTCAAAAATTTGTGAAGAGTTGTGGAGTTTGTCAAGTTGCAAAAGGAGTAAGTTAGAATACTATATTGTATACACCGATTTCTGTTCCTAAGAAACCTTGGAGTGATATCAGCATGGACTTTGTTCTTGGCTTACCAAGGATAGTAAGAGGTAATGATTACATATTTGTTGGTGTGGATAGATTTTCCAAGATGAAACATTTCATACCATGTAGGAAAACATTACATGCAGTGCATGTAGCAGATCTTTTCTTCAAGGAGATTGTCAGATTGCATGGATTACCGAGGAGTATCATCTCTGACTGAGACAGTAAGTTTGTTGGCTATTTTTGGAAAACTCTTTGGAAGAATCTAGACACTGAGTTGAAGTATAGTTCTATAGTTCATCCATATACTAATGGAAAAATAGAGGTTGTAAATAGGATTTTGGGTAACTTGTTGAGATTCTTAGTTTGAGACAAACCGAGTAATTGGGATTTGATGTTAGCACAAGCGGAGTTTGCATATAATAATTTTGTGAATAGGAGTACTTGCAAGACACCTTTTCAGATTATTACTAGCATACAACTGAGAGGTATATTAAACTTGAGAGATATTATTGGAGAAGAGAAGAGGGGTGTTGAAATAGAAGAATTTTTTGAGTTTATGAAGTCATTGCATGAGGAAGTGAAACATAAGTTGGAGATAAGTAATCAGAAATACAAGGATAATGCAGATAGATCAAGAAGACATAAGATTTTTGAGGTTGGTGATGAAGTGATGGTTCATTTGAAGAAATGCATACTTCCTATTGGAACTTATGGTAAATTAAAGATGAAAAATTTTGGTCCCTGCAAGATATTGAGGAAGTTTGATGGTGGAAATGCTTATGAAGCTGAGTTACCTGATGACATGGACATATCACCTATATTTAATATTTTAGATTTGTATGAATATCATGAACTTTATGAAGAAGTGATAATTCTAAGTGATTATCCTAAGAAGCAGATAGAAGAAGTTGAACAAATTTTGGAACAAAGAATTGGCAGAAGCACAAGAGGAAAGGATTACATGGACTACTTGGTAAAATGGAAGAACATACCTATTAAAGACTCTAGATGGATTTCTCAATCTAAGTTGGATCCAGCTTGGGTTATACCTCACTCATGATTTAGAGAATCATTTCTTTTCAAACCTAGGTGTCAGATGCAAGAGCATCTTGGGTTCATGGCAATCCCGTGTCAACCAAAAATATGTTTTGTTTTGAGCTCGGTAACTTGTTGGAGACTTTAGGTAAACTATTGGATAATTATTCTAGAGTTCTTGGTTGAAGGTTCTTATCTCGATTCACCATCAAACTCAGTTAATATTCTTGGCCTAGTTTCACCAAACAGTCTCGGTGGTTGTTTCTATTTTCTCAGTGGTTTCCTGTTTCCTATCTCACCAAGTGGGTTTTCTTTTGTTGGATCTTCAAGATGGCATGTGCAGTTTATTTTTGTCATGGTATTAATGTTGGGATCGCTCATTGGGAAATGTGTGGACCTAAATTTGGGTTATTTCTTTCTCTAATGGTGGATCTTGATGATCTTTTTGGTTGACATTTTTGGTAGCCTCTTGTATAAACGTAATGATCTGTTCTTAGGTTAGGGATAGAGAAATTTAGAAAGAAGAAGCTAGAGATTGTGGATCTTGCATGTATGAGGATTGTATCTGAATATATTTTAAATGTATTGGTCATAATTGAGAAGGCCTTATATCCCAACATGTATGAAGTTTGATGAAATAATCTAAAGTTTCTGTATTCCTTCTCTCCTTCTCTATGTTTGATCTTTCAAGTTGTCATTCTACAAGTAGGTTTGGTATTTGGGAGTGCCTTTGGTCCTAGGTCCTAACCCTCCTTGCATTAGAATTACACTTGGAGTGGATAAGGGATACCAAATGGAGAGCTAAATTTTTTAAGACCTCTACTTTTATAAGTTCACTATCATGAGGATATTATTGCTATAGTTATGACTAAGATTAGAAATTTCATCAAATCCCTTCCTTGCACCTTTTGAGAAAAAAATAGTGTTTATCCTTCTACTACAATTATTAAAATATAAATATACAACCTACTAAAGAAGCATCTAATAGAAGAGTTAATTAATGTACAAATGAGAATTAACTGTGATCTCATTATCTTCCAACCATGGATATTATAAATGAATAAAGTGTTGGCATAGACTATGATGAATCTCTTTTTAAAAAGTGTTTGAGTCCAATGTGTCATTTCTCTTAACCCCAAATTATCCATTGAAATTATTGAAGGATATCAATACAAATCTCACAAAGTAGTAGTGGCAATAAGACAAACAATTATTGAAGTGGGATACATATGAGTTGGGTACTCATATATTCTTATCCTTATTCTTCTTTTCCAATTGTTATTTTAAATGATATAATAAACCACTCTATAATTTATAATGTATTTAATTATTTCTTAGGACAAATAATAAAATCATGTGATTTAGTTTTTAATCCTATGAATTTGAAATAGGATGTAACTTGGAGATTTTGAGTCGAGGGATCCATTTAGGATCTAAACCAACTTTCTCTTGTATATGAAAGTTTAGGCACCCAATATTGGATAATACTACCAAACTCATTGTAAAGGGTTAGAAATTTTTCAAAGAATATGAGGAAAAAATAATTGAATGCATGGGGAACCTTGTAGAAAGTTATAATATGCGTGTCATTTTCCAATCAATAAAGACCATGACTACTTATTGTGATTCCTATAATCTTGACTAGTGATTTATATTGTGTTTTCTATTCTTTGAATTTGTTTTATAACGGTATAGGTAATCCCTTCAATAAATTTATTAATATTTATGAAATTGTGAAGCCCTACATAAACTTGCACATCTACTAAACATGTGCACCTATTTTAAATTTTCACATGGGATCCCTTAGAATCTTGCATCTGGGTAAGTGCACAAAGATGGGGGACCAGAAAGGGGGTATAAGATGCCAATTTTTTCTGAAATCAGCAAACTCTGAACTTCAACAAGAAATTAATGATAGTTACACTCAAAATTTCAAAATATGACAAAAAAAAGAGTTGTTCTAATCCAAATCGACTTTCTAAACTACTAATTTATTTTAGAAATGGTGGAGATTAAGGCCCTCAAAAAGGGGGAGCACAAAAAGTGGTCCTATTTTTTGTGAAAAAACATAACATAGCGTCAGGTGTGCTCCCCTAAAATGTTAACTTTTTTATGAAAAAAAATTAATCGCTCCAATGAGAAATTAGCTAACACAACCTAGTTTATCCCAGATTTTTCTACTAATTTTTTTATGAAAGTATGATGTTTTGTGATTTTTTGAAGTGGACACATCCTGAAAACATGAAATTTTTGTGTGCTCCCCCTAGAAATCATTGAAAACTAATCAAAAATCAAAACTTATTTTTTTTAAAGTGTGTAGAATGGAGTCTAGTTTCTGAAAATGTAATTTGTTTCAAAATTCGATGAATGAGCCAAATTCTAAGCCCAAATGAATACACGTTAGTTTTTGACAAAAATTGGACATACTTACAAAAGAAATTAGAGATGAAAAGCTTAACATAATGAGAATTCAAAATAAATTATATGGTTAGATAGCTAACAGAGAGATCTACAATATCATCTTGTCTGATTTTATCGTTATTGAACCAGGCGCAAACATGACAAGGAGCACACAAGAAAAGTGTTTATTTTTTGAAGGTTTGCAGGAAAACACATCTCAGACCTGTTTGAATCCTCCAAGCCTTTGGGTTGGATCTCCAAGGAAAATACAAGCCTTAGGCTTGGTAAATTTCAATGTAGTTAAAAGTGCACACACGCTAAAGCACGCTAGCGCTATTTGAATTTATGGTTTAAATTGGGCGCATGTGTTATAGTGTGTACGCCCTATAGCGCACATGTGCTATGTAAACAATAACGCAATCCTTGAGAGAGAGAGAGAGAGAGACGATGTGTGCATGCATGTGTGTGTGTGTGTGTGTGTGTGTGTGAGAGAGAGAGAGAGAGGGAGAGAGTAAATCTTAGGGGTCTTAAGGGGTCCTAAGACATAGTCAAGTGTCATATGACCCCTTAAGACTCCTTAATGTGTACTATGACCCCTAATATGTATTCTTAGGGTTCCTAAGGGGTAATAAGGTGTCTTAAAGGGTAATAACACCCATTAATACATCCTATGACCCCTTACGAAGAGAGAGAGAGAGAGAGAGTAAATATTAGGGGTCTTAAGGGGTCCTAAGACATAGTAATGTGTCATATGACCCCTTAAGACTCCTTAATGTGTACTATGACCCCTAATATGTATTCTTAGGGTTCCTAAGGGGTAATAAGGTGTCTTAAAGGGTCATAACACCCATTAATACATCATATGACCCCTTACGATCCCTCTAGAAGCCAAAGAGTACATCTTAGGGGTCTTATGGGTTAAAACACATTAATCTTTCCTATGACCCCTGAAGACACCTTAATGTATTATAGGATCCCTAAGATGTATTCTTAGCATTCCTAAGGGGTCGTAAGGTGTCTTAACGGGTCCTAGCACCCATTAATGGGTCCTAAAACCCCTTATTACACCTTACAACCCATTAGGAAGCCTAAGAGTACATCTTAGGGGTCGTAAGGGGTCTTATGGTGTCTAAAGACATACAAATATGTCCTTTGACCCCTCAAGACTTGTTAATGTGTACTCAAAATTGTAAGATGTATTCTTAGGGTTCCTAAGGGGTCGTAAGGTTTCTCAAGGGATCCTCAAACACATTAATGTGTCTTGCAACCACTTAGGACCCCTTACAACCCCTTAGAAAGCTTAAGAGTACATATTAAGGGTCATTAGGTGTCTTAAGGGGTCCTACAAACCATTAATGTGTCCTTCAACCCCTTATGACCCTTACAACTCCTTAAGAATCCTAAGAGTACATCTTAGAGGTCACAAGGTGTCTGAAGGCCCATACAAGGACCCATTAATGTGTCCTATGACCCCTTACGACCCCTTAGGAAGCTTAAGAATATATCTTAGGGGTCTTATGGTGTCTAGAACACATTAATGTGTCATACGGCTCCTTACGACCCTCTCTCTCTCTCTCTCTCTCTCTTAGAGAGAGAGAGAGTAAATCTTAGAGGTCTTAAGGGGTCCTAAGACATAGTAATGTGTCTTATGACCCCTTAATGTGTACTAGGAACCCTAATATGTATTATTAGGGTTCCTAAGGGGTACTAAGGTGTCTTAAGGGGTCCTAACACCCATTAATGCATCCTACAACCCCTTATGACCCCTACAACCCCTTAAAAAGCCTAAGAGTACATCGTAGGGGTCTAATGGGGTCGTAAAACACATTAATTTGTCTTATGACCCCTTAAGACACCTTAATGTATACTAGGACCCCTAAGATGTATTCTTAGGGTTCCTAAGGGGTCCTAAGGTGTCTTAAGGGGTCCTATGATACATTAATGACTCCCATGACTCGTTATGAACCCTTAGGAATCCTAAGAGTACATATTAGGGGTTGTAAGGTGTCTTATAGGGGTCCTAAGACCCATTAATGGGTCGTATGACCCCTTATGATACCTTATGACACATTAGGAATCCTAAGAGTACATCTTATAGGTCGTAAGGGGTCTTATGGTGTCCTAAGACACAATAATATGTCATATGACCCCTTAAGACCCATTCATGTGTACTAGGAACCCTAAGATGTATTCTTAGGGTTCCTAAGCGGTCATAAGGTTTCTCAGGGGGTCCTATGACACATTAATGCATCTTATGACCACTTACGACCCCTTAGGAAGCCTAAGAGTACATATTAAGGGTTTTAAGGTGTCTTAAGGGGTGCTAGGACCAATTAATATGTTATTGAACCCCTTATGACCCTTACGACTCCTTAAAGAAGCCTAAGAGTACAAATTAGAGGTCGTAAGGTGTCTTAAGGGGTACAAGGACCCATTAATTCATCCTACAACCCCTTATGACACCTTATGACCCATTAGGAAGCCTTAGAGTACATCTTAGGGGTCGTAAGGGGTCTTATGGTATCTTAAGACACAATAATGTGTCCTATCACCCCTTAAGACTCGTTAATATGTACTAGGAACCCTAATATGTATTCTTATGGATCCTAATGGGTACTAAGGTGTCTTAAGCAGTCCTAGGACCCATTAATGCATCCTACAACCACTTATGACACCTTAGGACATATTAGGACATACTAATATGTCCTAGGATCCCTTAGGACCCCTTATCATACATCTTAGGGGGTCATAAAGGGTCGTAAGGGGTCATAACAGATCATATAACACATTAATGTGTCTAAGGACCCATTAAGACCCCTTACTACCCCTTCTATCACCCCTTAACATTTGTTAGTGTATGGTAAAGGTTCTTAAGGGGTCATAAGGGGTCTATGACCCCTTAGGACCAATTACCATACATCTTAAGGACCCTAAAAGGTTGAAAGGGGTCAAAAGGGGTCATATGACACAATAATGTGTCTTAAGACCCCTTATAACCCCTTAGGACACATTACCATTCACTAGTATATGATAAGGCGTCTTAAGGGGTTGTAAGTGGTCTAAGGGGTACTAGGACACATTAATGTGTTATAAGATACCTTAACAACCCTTATGACCCTTAAGATGTAGAGAGAGGGGTATTCAATGGTCTTAAAGTTTCAGAAGGGGTCCTATGACACATTAATGTGTCTTAGGACCCCTTTTGACCCTTAGGAAACCTTAGGACCCCTTACCATTCATTAGTGTATGGTAAGGGGTCCTAAGGGGTGATAAGGGGTATAAGGGGTCATGGGGCACATTAATGTGTCTTAGGACCCCTTAACAACCCTTACGACCCCTAAGGTGTAGAGAGAGGTGTCTTCAAGGGTCGTAAGGGGTGATAAGGGGTCCTAGGACACATTAATATGTCCTAAAACTCCTTATGGCCCCTTAAGACACCTTATGACCCCTTATCATACATCTGATGGATCTTAAAATGTCCTAAGGGGTCATAAGGGGATCTAGACACATTAATGTGTCCTAGAACACCTTAAGACATCTTATGATATCTTACTATACATTAGTGTATGGTAAGGGGTCGTAAGGGGTCGTAAGGGGTCTTAAGAGGTCCTAGGACACTGTGATGTGTTCTAGGTCAAGTTAACAACCCTTATGACACTTAAGATGTAGAGAGAGGATTCCTAAAGGGTACTAAGGGGTCATTAAGGGTCCTAGGACCCCTCATGACCCATTTCCCTACATCTTAGGTGTGATAAAGGGTCCTATGGGGTCATAAGGGGTTCTGGGAAAAATTTATGTGCCATAGGACCCCTTAAGACCCCTTACCATACATTAGTGTATGGTAAGGGGTCCTAAGGGGTCTTAAAGGGTCCTAAAACATAGTAATGTATCCTAGGGCCCCTTAAAACCACTGGGGACCTCTTAGGACCCCTTACAATTCATTAGCTTATTGTAAGGGGTCTTAAGGGTCCTACGACATAGTAATGTGTCCTAGGACCCCTTAACACCACTAACAACCCCTTAGCACCCCCTAACATTCATTAGTGTGTTATAAGGTATCCTAAGGGGTTGTAAGGGGTCTAAGAAGTCCCATAGGACATTAAAAACCCTTACAATCCCTAATATTTAAAGAGAGGGGTCCTCGAGGGTCCTAAGGGATCATAAGGGGTTCTAGGATCCCTTATGACCTCTTAAGAGCCCTTATCATACATCTTAGGTGTCTTAAAATTTTGTAAGGGGTCATGAAAGGTCCTAGGACACATTAATGTGTATTAGGACCCCTTAAGACCCCTTACCATTTATTAGTGTATGGTAAGGGGTCCTAGGGGGTTGTAAGGGGTCTAAGGGGTCCTAGGACACATTAATGTGTCCTAAGACCCCTTAAAAATCCTACTACCCCTAAGATGGAGATATATGGGTCATAAGGGATACTACGACACATTAATTTGTCCTAGGACCCCTTACCATGCATCTTAGGGGTCCTAAAGGGCCATAATGAGTCATAAGGGGTCCTAGGACACATTAATGTGTTGTAGGACCCCTTACCATTCATTAGTGTATGGTAAGGGGTCTTAGGACACATTAATGTATCCTAAGACCCCTTGACAATCCTTACGACCCTTAAGATATAGAGAGAGGGGTCTTAAGGGGTCATAATGGGTCCTCACCTTCTCTCTCTCTCTCTCTCTCTCTAAAGAGTCCTATGACTATTAATGTGTTCTAAGGAGTTATAATGGGTCCTAATGTGCTATAATGGGTCCTAAGGGGTCGTAATGGGTACTAAGGGTTCCTAGGACCACTTATAACCCATGAGAACCCCTTAGGAAACATTAGGACACATTAGAACCCATTATTGTTTCCTACAATGATTAATGAATTCGAAGGGGTTGTAAGAGGTCCTAATGTATCCTAAGAGATCCTAATGGGTCCTAATATGTTGTAAGGAGTTTTAAAGGTTCCTGAAGGGTTGTAGGTTCACTTAGGACCAATTATGACCCCTTATGATATAATAAAACCACTTAGACTCTAAAGAGTGTCGTACAGTGATTAATGCTCTCTCTCTCTCTAATGGTTCCTATGATTGTTAATGTGTTTTAAGGGGTCCTAATGAGTCCTAATTTGTCCTAATGGTCCTAAGGGTTCCTAGGACCACTTAGAACCCATTATAGCCCCTTATGAAACATTAGTACATATTAGAACACATTAGAGCCCATTAGTGTGTCCTACAATGATTAATGTGTTCTAAGGGGTCTTAAAGAGGCCCTAATGTATCCTAAGGGGTCATAATGGGTCCTAAGGGGACCTAGGACCACTTACGACGTATTATGACCCCTTATGATACATTAAAACCACTTAGAACCCTGAAGAGTGTCCTTAATCAAGTCAAGGGCTTAGGTTATAATCAATAGTTCACTGAGAATCATCTTGAAGACAATGTGTTGATTACTGAAATTTGGCTAACTCTGAAATTTCCTAAAAACCCTCGAAATCTAGAATCTTTATCTTAACTCCGATGAAGCTGAAACCACTCTCAAACATCCTAGAAGTATATACATAAAATGTAACTTAATTATACTTAAATGTTACATTTTATGTATTAACCTAGTGCTAGAAGTGGTCTGGCAGGGCCTGTTGGGCTTTCTTCCTCTGTCCCTTAAGCATTTTCATAATGTTGTGTGCGCGTTATAGGGTGTACACACTATAGTGTGCATGCACTATTGGCTTTGATTTCCCAAGCCTTAGGCTCGGGCAATCCAAGCCATAGCGCGTGCGCGCTATAGGGCGTATGCCCTATTTCTTTTGGGGGACCAAAAAAAAGTTTGGCACCTTTTTGGTTCCCCATCTTCGTGCATATACCCATCTATAGTGGTAGTGATAGGATGGAATACTTAATTTGATCACTATTATGATGCACTTAATCAAAATATTTTAGATTATTTGAATTTCATCAAGTCTTTTAGAGTTAAGACATTTACTTTTATGTTTATTGAACTCTAAACCCTAATGTTTCTTTTGCCCTTTTTATAAATTTTTATTGAAGCCTTCTAGATCTATATGTATTCAATATTAATATAAAATTAGTGACAAATCTAGGAGTCTAGAGAATTTTATGTATTTTTTCTTGATGGTATTTATTCTCATTAACTGGCCTAATCTCAAGATCTTAGGAAATGCGAGTCCTAAAGATGAAGGCAAGATTACACACCCACAAGAATTGGTCCATTCATTGCACTTTTTAAAAGTTACTCTACTTAAAATTACATTTTTTAACAATCAAATAGTTAGTATTACACCCCCTTCTTGTTAAATGGTGATAAATGGTTGTCCTAATTTTATTTTCCAAAATTTACCTTTCACCATTGAATGAAATGTGATTTAAAAATGACCATTACAAACTAATATACCATATTTGTAGGATTTAATCTTCTTAATTTTTTGAATTACCCCATATCATCCACCATCTAATAAAAATAGTTTGCCTGAATTTTTAATCAATATTTAAATCATAATTAAAGTAAAAATAAAGTAAACTGTAAGACTTTCCTCTAATTTATTGCAAAAGTTTTTAAACAAGACTTTATATTATAAAAGCTCAAACTAAACTTCCCAATTGCACGACTTTTTTTTTTTTTTTTTAAATCATTTGTAAAATCTCCTTAGATAACTTAAACTCTCTTTGCCACTAATTTAATATTTACTTCATATTACTTCCCTTAATTTGCATTAGATTGTGGTTATCCAATTTTAAATATATAAACTTTAGTGCATCCCTTTTTTGTTTGCTTGAAACTTGAGTCATGCACTTGATACATTCACCTTGGATTTCTATACGTTGGTGCATAACATCCATTACTTTATTAAAATAAGGTTGTTCTCCATAACATAATAAAGTCTTTCAAATAAATATTTTTCTACATCTCATTATGTCTAGCCTTCATTTTATCTATTCACATTTCTTGCATTCATCAAGTCATGTTATTTCATCATTTATCATCCAATCATTCATTAGATGAGAGCTCACTAGTGCCACTTTTTACATGGCTTATTTCTTGAGGGAGCATCATCATTCTACATTTCATCACCCCTTCGTTTATAGCTACTTTTTTTTCTTTTAAATAATACTACTTCAATCATTCTCTCAAAGAAAGACAATATGTAGACACCTAAATAACATCGTCTTTTATCTTCATTTTTCTATTATAATCAATTAAATACATGTTTTCATATTATCAATCATAAACATCATTTTAATTATATAATACATCACCTAATTCATATGTTCATGGCCTATTACTTGTCACTCAACCATCAACCATCCTTGTCAATTCCTTGGTTCCTCATATCCTTAAATCATTTTTATGACACTAGTTTGTAGCATTTTTGAATCAACATTCAAGTCATATTTAAGTTTAAAATGAAAGCACAACAATTGGCATGTCTTGAGGAAATTTGAGGTTACTCCCTCAAAGCTTTAAAATCAATTACAAACCTAAATAGCCATATTTGGAGCTAGAAAGCAAGCATAACAATTGGCTTGCCAAAGAGATATGAGACTAGCATCAATTCCAAATCTATATAGTCAATAAGAGGCACTAGACCAAAACATTTTGTTTGCTTCGGCTGACATGCACTCCTAAGGTATGTGCCTAGGAGCCCAAATTTTATTGAATAGCATAATTATAAGTAGTAACATATAAAGCTCATACCAAATACTAATATATATGAAGAGCATTAATACCCATTAAGCATCCGACCAAGTAATATCAGCTTTTCCATCATCCTGATTGAGGCCGAGGGCATCCCAAACAGCAGAGGAGGCATCAACAATATTGTTATGACAGGGGGGCTGAAAATCATGGTCTTGGTCACACCCATGCCTCGAATCACACTCGTCCACAACGGTTGCCGTGACGGTCTTACCATTTGCGTTGATTTGAATCTGCTTTTTGCAGCGGTTCTGATTGGCAAACCAGCCGGTGGACAAGGCCACAATCATCTCACTGTTTGAATGGTATTGGCCGTCACATTCAGAAGCCCCGCCGCCGCTCTCCCCTTCAGCGAAGCCGTTGAGAGTAAGAACGGCAGAAGTCTGTGAAGTGACAGGAGGAGAGCAGTCATATGTCGGGTAACTCTCCGTCGCTTTACAGCACTCCGATCCGTCTGCCGTGTTGCAATTGCCATCGATGCCCTTCAACGGCTCGCCGGGCTGGCACGTGTCCTGCTGCGCTCGGGCTATCACCGCTATACAAACCAGCACTATAATGATACCCATTTTTACGCTTCGTTCCGCCATGGGAGTTGTATTGTTGGGCAAAATATGAGAAGACTGGTTTTTTAGGAAAGTATGTGAGGCCTTTTATAGGAAGGGGATGGGAAAATGGTCCAATTTTTCGGTGGGCTGTCTCCTGACGCCTATTTTACGTAATGTTGAAGTTTTAATGTTTCTGATGACCCGAAACCTGCGGCGATTTTGGAAAATAATATCACTATTGGCGTGTGGAAAATAATGTTTCTAGCCCAATACCAGATTGTTTGTAGATTGTGCTTTTCAATTTAAATGTGAACTCATTTAATTAAATGGAATTTTACGCAGAGCAGTCAATGGTAAAAGTCTGGTCCTCCGAGTACGCTGAAGGCGTGACCTGACTTTACCAATTAGCGGTTCATAACAATGCAGAGTCATGCAAGACGATCAGAGGAATTTTCACCGTTGGATTTAGCCATTCACACATTTCACTTTCTTTTTCTCCGCGCATTTTCGTTTAGCTAGGTACACGCGTTTTCCTCTTCTTTTCGTTTGACATATGGCCCCGTTTGTTTGCGGGAATTGAACAGGAATTGAACAGGAATGGGCGGCGACACTTCCCGATTTCTATGAAATCCGCCGTTTGGAACCCCAATATGCAATTCGGGTTATGCAGGTGAAAACCAGGTTTAGGCCCGAAAACGAGCGGCACCATCTTCCAGCAAAAAGGTGGAATTCAAAATGAAATCCAGGTTT
>MU228326.1:1805990-1817537 GCA_018584345.1 Thuja plicata
AAATGAAATCCAGGTTTTAGAAAATTATGAACCGAGTTTAATTTCGCTGTCGGGTCCGTGATTTTCAAAACAGGAAGATGCAAAACCGGGATTTCAAAACCTAGTTTTGTGATAATAAGGTTTTGACCCAATTCTAATTCCGCGAAACAAACGGGGCCATAGAGAGGCCCTAGCATGATTTCATTTAATGTACGTTTGTTGGTCATTTAATAAACTATAGTAGAGCATGTGCTTCCAATCTTTATAAGCCACATCATCTTCCTCCTCATTGCATTAAACATCTCCCCCATAGTTCTTTTTGGCTCTCTTGTAGATCCAAAAACACATGGCTGGTATCATTAACTATAAAATAATCTTACCCTTAACCTTTTTGTGCCTGACCAGCTTTTCTTCACCACTTTTAACGCATGTTTATGCTTCACCTTCAATGTAACTTGGTTTACGGGCCCAGGTCACAACACCGACATTCTCAACCTTCATGAGCAAATCACTAACTATGACTATGGACTTGTGAAAAGAGGATTCCTTTAACATCTCTAGAACAATTGCAGACGTCAAACCCTAAGTTATTTTCCTCTAGATTGGCAACTTTAAGACTTAGTGAGATATACCTATGATTCTTTGCATTCACATTATTTGGTGGATAGAAATTATATCCTAATAGTTGAGTTTGATTTCAAAATTTGATAGCAAGAATGGAAAATAAGGTTATTATGATAATATCTCATGTTTCTTTGTCTCTAATATTTCTAAAGGGGACTTAATAAGGAATGCTCATGTTGTTAAGTTAAGGTCATATTGTTTCACTAGATTTTATATTTGTGTGTAAACTTACAATATTTTAGTTGAAATGCACAAAGTGAAGAAAAATACATAAAGTTACAAATGTGAACTACATTCTTTGCATGGGTGAACTTATCCACTCAATAACCAAAGCAATTTAGATACAAGTAATGTGAATCAAAGAGACAATTTTAGAGGATATGTCTATCATTGAAAGATTTACGAAAAAAATTAAATTAATAAAACTATTTATTTATCTACTTGGATCATGTGCTCTTAAATTTCATTCATGTATTTCTCTTTCTTCCTAAGTGTTTAGATTCTTACTTCAAAGAGAAACTTAAGCTAAACACTAAAGGGTTATTTGACATGTAAATGTAAATCAACAAAAAATCTCATACATCTTTGGAACGACGCTAGCTCAATTTTTTCTTACTTGAGTATTGTAAAATTTCTTCTTACACTTTAAACCCAGAATGATTTGGATAAGGGATAAGACTATCAAAATTTAGGGAGCATTTAGCATTCTTGATAAGACTTTAAACAGTCATTGTGAAACATTTACAAGTACTACATTTTCTACCATGTAAAGCTTGGTAATCAATGAATTTTTGTATACACCTAAAAGTGGTCAGCACAAGTCAAAGCAAGTCAAAGAAAAAATAAATCAAATCCAAGCTATTATGAATTAATAACAATCAATAAATCAAATCACTAGGTAATTGAATTAGATATTTAATTGCTTAGTTCATCAATTGATTAAATTCAATTCATTAAATCAAACATGGCTAAAGTAATTAATTCTTTTGAATTAATTAAATCCTAATTTCTCTTACCCACCACTACGTGATGAAAAGTCACTCAACCAATTGGGGAATGAGAAAAGAGAGCACATAAATTGTAAAAGAGTTTTGTTATCTTGACCACTCAATCCTATAAAGCATTTTTTCCACTCAAAGGGGACGCATCACTCAACCTTAACCTCAATCATACTTTGGCTATGGTTATCAAACTCACCCCCTACCCTTGGGAAATTCTATAAATAGAAGGCATAAATATTAGTGTAAATCACCACTTTATCACCATTTCACATTTACTTGCAACCAATTAACATTTAGAGCACCAATTTACTTGATATCAATTACATTTGTTGAATTGAACATCCAATTAGCATTTATTATTGAGCATTCTTAATTAGGATCATAATGGAAATTTGCATTTAGTGTAGCTCTTCATTAAGATCTTGCATCCTAGATCAAATTGTGCATATAAATTAGTTTAATATCATTCATCATATACCATTTCTCATTTTCTAAGTTGTCACTATGATCGCTAATTCAGCTGAGAGCAATAGACCTTAGAACTAGAGAGCAATGAGACACTCAATAAGTTTATCATTTCAATTGATCTAATCGTAGTTTATCTTTCAATTCAATTTGACTTTAACTTGTTATTAATGTTTCATTGAGTTTTATGCAGATCCAACATATGGACTACATTTGGTGCCTACCATGGGGCTCAAGCCTCACATTGTGACATCAATTTTGAAGTGTTTACATTTAAGATTCTCAAAAATTAGAAGATTTTCGCACCTGGTACTAAGTTTCTCACACCTGGTACTAATTTTCTCACACTTTGTTTGTAGATTCTCGAACTTGGTTGGCAGATTATAGCTCTTGGTCTACAGATTGTAGCACCTGGTCTATACAAGCTCGCATTTGGCCCAAAGAAGCTCGCACTTGGTCCAAAGAAGGCTGTATTTAGTTTTGGATGTTGAAAAATTCTATTTGATGGTTATGCTATGCATTTGCATAAATTCTGACATTTAGGGAAGTTTGCATGCCATTTAGGGAAGTTAGTATATCATTTAGGGAAGTTTGAATATCATTTAGGAAAGTTTGAATATCATTTAGAAAAATGTGCATATCATTTAGGGAAATTTGCATATCAATTAGGGAAATTTCCATATCATTTATGTAAATTTGCATATCATTTAGGAAAATTTTGCATAGCATTCAGTTTGTTCTATGGGTAAGTGCACCAAGTTGCTAGTCAAAAAAGTGGCCACATGATGAAAAAAACTAAAATTTTCACAAAACGCGTACGTGTTATTTAAAATTTGAAATCACTTCGCTAAGGAAAACCGAGCCTAATAAAAAACATTAAAATGTCTTCAAAACCAGTATGGGTTTTGAACAACTATTGTTCATAGTTAATAAACATGCATCATTTAAAAATGAGAGAATATTTATATATTTTATAAGAATTAATAAAATATTTCATGATTTATTATTTTATAAGAACTAAATATTTATATATAAGCATGCATCATTTAAAGACCTAAACCAGAGAGAGAGAGAGAGAGAGAGAGAGAGAGAGAGAGAGAGAGAGAGAGAGATTTCGTCTAACCCGTATGGGTTATGTAAACCTAAGTACAACATTTACATTTCCTCATAACCCATACACGTTATGTAGGACTAAAATTTTGGCCTTAGTTCTACATAACCTGTAGGGGTTATGTAAAATTAGGAACAAAAGAGGAAGTGGAGAGAGAGAGAGAGAGAGAGAGAGTAGCTACTTAATGTGAAGTTGACATTGATTTTTGGTTTGATTCCCCTTAAAATTTCCTTTAGTTGTCGAATATTATTAGTTTTTTGTATTGCAACACTTATTTCTTGATTGTGTATATTATGACAACTCTTGGTCTTAGCATTTAATTTTTAGAATTGTGAATTTTGATCAATTCTTATGTGTTTATTTTCTATTAAAATTGATTATAAGATTTTCCATAGTTCATAATTGATTAAAATACTTTTTTTATAATTTAGATCATACAATATATTTTTAATCAATATAAATATTTTAAATATATTTTTCAAGTAAAAAAATTAAGGTAATTTTAAATTTAGATATATCTAAGTTATTTATTTAGTATTATTTTATTTTAGAATCATTTTTTTAATTATATATTGAGATATAAACGAATTGTTTTGGCTTTAGTTTTATAAAAAAATGAACATGATATATTTCGTTAATTTAAAATTACAGTGAAGAATTGTTTTATACTATCTAATTGTTTACTTTATTTTTATTTGAAGAATTACTTCATTTAACATAAAATCATTTTATTCAGTTTGGCAATTGAGGATTAGTTGAACACCTAATATCACAACAGTATGAAAGAAATGAAATGCTACAAATTATACAATAGCTTTGTTTATAAACAACTTGAGTTATAAGATTAAACAAGACTCTAAGGTCAACTTAAAGAAAATATAAAATGACCTAGATAATACAATAAGATAATGAGATCTACATGACCTCATTAAAAACTAACTTGTAGAAAAACACCTAAGATCTAAATTAACATGTGGATAGGTCCACACTAAGAAACTACTCTCTCTCTCTCTCTCTCTCTCTCTCTCTCTCTCTCTCTCTCTCTCTCTCTCTCCCNAAACCTCTCTCTCTCTCTCTCTCTCTCTCTCTCTCTCTCTCTCTCTCTCTCTCTCTCTCTCTCTCTCTCTCTCTCTCTCTCTCTCTCTCTCTCTCTCTCTCTCTCAAGATAAATGTTAAATATGTGAGTCTTTGAAACATAGGTCATTCTAAAGATGTTGATATCCCTTGAACACACCTTATCCCCCTTCATTCAAATGTAACCATATACCTTCACCATCCTCCAACTCCATTATTGGTTCCTATATACAAAATCTAAATTCTTCATCTATTCCATCCATATTGGTTCCTTATATTTCTCCATCCACCATGCATATCATTGCTAGATCACCATCTTCTTACCCTATCAGGTATACAGATCAACAAAGGCACACATACTTGAGAAACTTTCAAGAACCTATCCATATGAACCCTCCATATAAACACTCCATATCATTCCTATACATCCATGAACCCCAAAACCTTTGGAAGCAACTTGGACATCAAACGTGAAAATAATAAACCCAAGAAACCCCATATGTACAAATATCAATGTGTCCAATATAATCGACATGTGAATGAAAAGAAAAAAGAAATATCCAAAAGGCCGCAAATGTTCACCAAGAAAAAAGAAATATCCAAAAGGCCACAATGGTCCACCAAGAATAAAGAATAATCAAATAAAATATGGTTTCCTAAATCCCTCATTGAAGAAATGCATTCTAAATCATCACAAAGGAAAGAAAAATCAAAGACTATGTGGATTCCCAAGTAGCTTTTGCAAGACTTGCACACAAAAGAAAAATCAAAATAGACATTCAAGCTTCCAAAGGCTTCCACTACACCTCCACCCAAAAAAATTTCATCTTGCAAATCTATTTTGGGTCCTTATGTCCCAAAATACATTACCTCAGATACTTCATCACCTTTTCCATCTATTTTGAGTCCTTGTGTTTCAAAATACACAATCTTTCCTCCATCAAAATTTCAAGCTTCCCCATCCATTTTTCCTCCATCATTCCACCCTTCAAAGTGTGTATCAAAGTTGATCTTGCCAATAAATATGGATCCTGAAAAAAAAGGAAAAACAATGAAAAAAGAAAAAATACATAAAATTTGAAAAAGAAAAAAAGTGCCTTGGTGAAAACCTAGAAAATAGGCGCCTTAGTAGCAAAAAAATCAAATAAAAAGAATAATTTGCAATAAATCCTAGTGAAAACTTGGCAAACAGGTGGTACTTGCTTCAAGTTGAGCTCCTTTATCTATCAAGCATTGCATTTTCATTTTCCACCATCCTTGTATACATCTAGTTGCATTCCATCATTTTATACATAGTCATAATAAAACCCCAAAAAGTTGTATATAATTTTCCTCCAAGCAATATTTTATCATGGTTTGGTAATAGTCCATTGTCAAAATCCAAACAAGGGGCACACATTTGATCATCAAGAAATAATCATTGAAACGGACACAAGCAGAGAAAAAACATTCTTCGCCAAGATCAAGAATCCAAACATCCAATCTTTCAACCAATTTCAAACATCAACATCAAATATAAGCATCAAATCAAACAACTTGAACAAAATCAAACTAGAAGAAGATGGATTAAAATCATTTCAAATTGTGGATCAAATAACAATGGCTAAGAGATTCAAATGTATGATTCTTGATTTTTGACATCATGTCTTTTTAGCAACTCAATAATGTCTAGGACTAGAGGAGCAAAGATGAAGCATGATATTTTCTTGGTTTTTTGCTTGTAGGATTGATTCAAAGACATATGCAAATTAGTCTTATGACATGATCATCAAAGAATAATCGAGGACATTGGTATATGAAAGGGATTAATTCTTTGTTTGTTTACACAAAATGATACTTAGGCCATTTAGGTAATTCATAACTTAATGCCAAGATCCACTTACAACACTGAATCTAATGAAATCGGTATTCATACTCCCATGGTTTGGAAATCTCACCAGTGAGGGTTGTATCAATTTTAAAGATTTACAAAACTTCAATGATGATAGTGGTCACATTGAATTCGATGAAAGAAGTATTCAAACCATCATGGTATATAATTCTAACTAGTGAGGGTTGTACCAATTTCAAAATGATCTACCAAAAAGATCAATGATGATACTTGCAAAAATTGAGATTCGTTAAAAAGTGACAAGACTTAAGTTGCATTTGCATATTGCATTCATGTTAGATTAAATCTTGCATAAAATAAGCATTATGGGATTTCTCATGGAAAGTAGGGGGTCATGCATCCAATTCAAATCACCAAGTATTAGATTCTTTTTGTGGAATATGTGGATCTTTCTCAAAAAAAACAATACATCTCATTTACATCTCCAAATTGCATATCCTTTAGTACATTCATTAGGGGCATTTCATGTGCATTTAGAAACAATTGCATATTTAAGATCATTTCATTAACCATTAAGTTATGTCGATACATTTTACTTAAAATTTATATTCATTTTATATTATCTGTCATCATTTAGATGCATCTTATTATCATTTAGTTGCATTACATATTGCCAAAATCAAAAAATTCATTAACACTATCCATACGCATTACAACATTAGAAACCATAATCATATACATAAAACATTGCATTAGATCACCTAGAACCATTACATCCATATATTAGATCCATAAAACAATCAAACATCGTGTCAAAAAATTTCCATACATTTTAGGGCATCCATACATAAGCATCAAGAGTAAAGTAAATACATACATCCATACATAGTGCATAGAATCATATAAATTGCATCCATGCAATGTCTCATAGAATCATCATAAATAATCAAAATTACAAATTCCAATGTATAATGATATCAAAGAAGAATCAATCATAAGTATCAAAAGGGAGGGGTAAAGTATATCAAATGTCCACATGAAGATACATCAAAGTCCATCATCACAATCTATTTTCACCAAAAGATCTAAGCATGATTGTTTGCTGACTCTGTAGGAAAACCCATCAACATGCCACGACCTGCATCCGCACCACCTGTAGATGACCTTTTTCTTCCACCAATCCTTGATCCTATATCATTCAGACATCTACTTGACCCTATATCATTAAGGCATCCAACTAAGCTTATCAAATCAAACATCAATCATACAATCATCTATCGATCATCCTAATCAGTCATGCATCAAACATCATCCATCCTATCCACTCAATTGATATTTTTATCAATCTCGGCAAGAACCTCTACCTTCAAATCTCTTGATCTTGAGGTTGAAACATAATATTCTATCATGTGACATTGGAAATACACATCAAAAAATGTTGACTTATTCATAAAAAAAAGGTATATAATCTAGTCTCTAAGACAAATCAATAATCTAACCTAACTGGGGAAATTATATTTCACATCAATTTTTATCGAGAAATCAATCGAAATCATACAATCAGAATTTTTTTGTAAATCATCCAAATCATTTTGACTCATTTCTTGAGGGGGCATACTGGCACCAGAGTGCATAGTTTTGTGAATCGGGGCGATTTTCAAATCAGGGACATCGCACGTTGAAATTATTTTTTTAAACTGGGACATCAAAATGGATCAATTTTCACAACAAAGGTATCATATTATTAGGAGAATGACATAAGCATCACATCAACATCATATCAGCATCATATCAGTGACTCATATCAGAATATCATCATCATCAAAATCACATCAGATCAAACATCAAACATTAGGTATTCAATGAACCAGTTCACTTTGAACATTGATTCAAAGAGGCTCATTTGTATACACCTAAAAGTGATCAACGCATTTCAACGAAAAAATTAATCAAATCCAAGCTATTATGATTTAATTGCAAATAATAAATCAAATCACTAGGTAATTGAATTAATCATTTAATTGCTTAGTTCACCAATTGAAATTAAATTGAGTTCATTAAATCAAACATGGCTAAAGTAATTAATTATTTTTAATTAATTAAATCCTAATTTCTCTCACCCACCACTATATGATGAAAAGTCACTCTACCAATGGGGAATGAGAAAAGAGAGCACATAGATTTCAAAAGGGCTTTGTTATCTTGACCACTCAATCCTATAAAGCAATCTTGTCCACTCAAAGGAGACACATCACTCAACCTTAACATCAACCATACTTTGACCATGGTCATCAAAATCACACCCTACCCTTGGGAATTCATATAAATAGAAGGCATTTCTTACTATAAATCACCACTTTATCACCAATTCAGATTTACTTGCAACCAATTCACATTTAGAGCACCAATTCACTTTATCTCAATTACGTTTTGTTGAATTGAGCATCCAATTAGCATTTAGTATCTGAGAATTCTTAAATAGGATCATAATGGAAATTTGCATTTAGTATAGTTCTTCATTAAGATCTTGCATCCTAGATCAAATTGTGCATCAATTAGCTTGATATCGTTCATCATATATCATTTCTCATTTTCTAAGTTGTCACTATGATCTCTAATGCAATTGAGAGCAATAGTCCTTAGAACTAGAGAGAAATGAGACACTCAATAGGTTTATCATTTCAATTGATCTAATCGTAGTTTATCATTTCAATCGATCTAATCATAGTTTATCTTTCAGTTCGATTTGACTAACCCATTATTAATGTTTCATTGAGTTTGTGTGCATATCCAACATACACATTAGAATTGTATTTACAATTTTATACTTTAAGATGTTTATCTATTACAAAGGAACAATGAATTTATGGCATTGTTAGATGTGCGGTGTTTAAGCTTAGCCTTTAGATAATTTTAAAAATATAACTCCATTTTCAAAATGTGTCTTTAATTTATTCCCATTTCATTGTGAGTCTTGAATATATATTTTCATGCAATGCAAACAATAATTGTTTGCAAATGAAATTTGAGAAGATTTATTTATTCAACCAAATACCCACAACAAAATGAGCATTACTTTTTAAACCGTAATATCTAAATTATATTCCCAATATATACAAGATTCAATCTCTATAATTAGAAAATATTCATTTACAAAGTATCTTTAATATTTATAGATGAGTAACCTCTCATACAATCATCATTACATTTCCTCTACTCTAAATTCATGTTTTCCAGGTTTAGTTTGTCTCTTTACATAAATTTTTCAATACTAAATGATAAATATTAGAAAATTTCTCCTATAGTTTATACCATAATGACCCCTATACTGAACTATGTGGTTCCAAATGAAGAATACTATAAAATTTTATTTTTAATTAATTCAAATTGGAAAACTATAGATGTTGACGACTTGACCAAATTGATTAATGGAAATAGACAAATACTCATTCTCTTACAAGCTAACTATGTCAAGAAATTCAAATTTAGGAAAACAAGAATCATAAAAAAAAATTGGATACCAAAACATAATGGTTCTTTGTGTGGGTACGATGAATAAATTTAATTAATAAATAATATGTAAATCTTTGAATATAATATAAAATTATAATATTTATAATGTATTTTTATATATTATATATGTGATAAAAAGCTATATAAAATCCATCATGATTGTTTCATGATTATTGCTTATACATTCTTTTAACTCAGTCTTCTCCTAGAAAATGGCTAGACACATAGATAATCGTGATATCATTCAACTCTCTATTACCTTTTTATTTTTAGAATAAAAAATATATTAATTGTTATAATTTATTTGTATTTTAAAATTTGGAATAATGGTATTAATAGTTTATTTGGAATGTAATTATAATATGGCTTTCTCATCTTTGAATAATGTGGGGACTATTTTTTTATTGACAAATGGATACATGTGAAGAGAATGACAACATTAAATTGTTTCAACATTCCTCTCTTTTTTTGGTGGGGGACAAGGGTCAAAATTTGTATGAGCTAACTTTTCAATCATGCAATAGTTACATGGATTGGATTTGGAGGTGTCACTTAACATGCAACTGGCCATATCAACATGTATAGTGAGAAGTGTCCATAAAATGATTTTTTGAAAGATTTGATCTAAAACTTAACTATGGAATCAACGAGGTCACAACTAGGGGACCTCATCCCCATTTAAATATTCAACAATAGAACCCCAGTGGGGTTTGAACCTTGATGAAAATAACAACACCATTACGAATAAACCATCACAACATGTCAATATTGGGAACAATAGAATATCATTTGTTTTTAAAAGAATTTCATATTTTTCTTCCAAGTATAACTTATATAACACCTAAATTATCTTGAAAATTTTTAATAACTATTAATATCGGTGTATCTTACTCTTGTATATTGTAAATAATACTCGTAATAACACTATTTTATGTTTACAAAATTAAATGATCTCATTTAAAAAATGAGTTGTCTACAACAAAAATAATCACAAACCCATTTTTAATTTTTGCATTATATTTATACTTCATCTTATTAAATAATTATCTTCCCTCTAAAACTTTTTATAAGAACATGGCATAGAAGACCATGGAAGTTCTTATATGGGGAGATCTTCAAATGCAACAATGAGGGTGAAAATGGGGAGAAAAACAATTTAAATCATTGGGGAGTTCGCATACATGTGAACCATAAATGCATAAGAAGCAAGTTGTGAGTTAGGTGGTAGGGAAAATCAAGAACTTCAAAGTTAGTTTCTAGGTTACCATTAGGGCTCACTAATGAAAGAGGAAATAATAATGATGAGAACTAAGCATCAAGATGAAATAAGAACTTGGAATTTGGTTCTAGGTTCCCTTCAAGACCCATGACCCAAAGAGGAGATAATGTATATGAGAGAAGTATTTTTTGGGGAACCTTAAATGTTTGAAAACCTCAAGGGGTTCCAAGGTTCTTTGAGACCTTGACATCTCTAACAAAGGAGAGAAAAAAATGTCGAAGGAGAAAGAAATATGAATACCATATCAAAGATTGAAAAAATGGCACAAATGAAAGACACAAAAGGAAGGCATGTATGCAAGGCATAACATTTGTTAGTAATAAATGAGAGGGGGGGGCAGGGAATCAGTGGCCTCAAAATCTTAGCCTTAATCTAACCACCAATCAAATAAACCTCAGATTACTATGTCCCTACAAGATGCATGCCATGAAATACTTATAATGATTAACTGTTTGTCGGTTTTCCTTGTCTGTCCTTATTCTCCTTGATTACCGATAAGCAGTATAACTATTTACTGAAATACAGTAAATATGTAGAGTATACCGATAAATCCATAAATGCATATGTGAAATGTAAAATAGTAAAGTAATAAACCATACACACATAACACATGGATTTTAACGTGGAAACCCTGTTAAGGGAAAAAACCACTGGGACTGGTACCCCAAAT
>MU228326.1:1817587-1827671 GCA_018584345.1 Thuja plicata
CTGTTAAGGGAAAAAACCACTGGGACTGGTACCCCAAATTTTCACTCTTCTAAAGTGAGCCCTGTTAAGAGCCAGCCCTGTTAAAGGTTACAAACACACTATTAGGTGTGACCTTGTTAGAGGATTTTACACATATAGGTTGTCACTTAGTATCGGGCATCTAATGGTGTCATCCTTGAATTAGCCTCTCTCTTAGACCGTCAATAGGCATCGGGCATATCCAATGCTACTTTCATGAATCAACCTTTTTGGCACTCCATGGGATGCACCTCAATATATAGAAGACTGTTAAGTCCTGCTCTGTTGAGAGACTTGATGCTTCAATGGTTAAACTGAAACAAAATGACCTATTTCTAATGCAACTTGAATTGCAGATTTTCAGATCTATTTAAGTACATTACCTCTCTAATCAATGTATCAATTCAATTCTTTTGTGCTCCATACTTTCTGCTCTGTAATGTTGTGCTCATTGTTCGTCGGTGTCTGCAGAATTCCTTAGCTCTCCTTCAGCTTGATTGATCAGTACTGCATGAATTTCTTGTTCATCAGTTTCTCTTCAACATCCTCTTTCTATTCACTCCCCTTCCATTCTCATGTGATACGGAAATGAATTAAGCTTGTCTCTTATATAGACATTATATTCATTGATTATTGATTCTTGATTCTTGATTCTTGATTCCTGGCATGAAAAATAATCCAGCCAATCTGATTTAAAGCATAACTCCTGATTTATCTCGTAGTTATCTTTATGCCAACTGTACAAATCTTCTTTAAATTAATTACTTAACTCTAGTCGAATAAAACAAAGAAAACAACCAGTTAAGTCTATCTTTAGCTGTTGCCAGCTAGATATTTTGTCATTTTCTGAACTCTCTGTTCTGTCGGTCAACTCTTCAGTTAGTCAATGGTGACAACTGCCAGTTCTGTCAGTGTGACTCCAGTCAGCTTTAGGATCTCCGTCCATCGGGCATCATTGGATTTTACTCATTGGGCAACTCTGTTTTCAGCTCGTCAGGCATCCTGTGGTTTTGCTTCGTCGAGCAACACAGTCTTCTGCTCGTCGGGTATCACTGTAACTTTTCTTCTGTTGCCTTTACCGATGGTGTGCACTCTATCAATGTTATCTGTCACTTGGTGAATACTTGAGTTTTATGCATTGCTAAAAGCATAACCTTTGTTCCATTGATTCTCTAAAGTCTTTGGCATTATGTACATGATCATACAAATGATATAAAGTTGACATCAATGACAATACAAACCATTAACTGATTTAATGCCTTGCATTATTTTCAACTTAACATTGTCAAACATTTAATCAATTACATGTCATCAATCTCTTCCTTTGGCATTGATGGAAACAAAACTTATATTATCACACTATACTATTTCTAATACAATATGACATACAATTGTTGAGATTCATCAAACTACCAATCTTTGTTTGATAACTGATAAATGTCTGAACTTCGATAAGCTCTATTTTAGCTTAGATCTAATTCTTGCAACTTTCTTTTTATTGATGTGTTGAATCTTATTCTTGTGTCAATTTCTCTCCTTTGACTATTTTCTCTTTTGTGATGTCTTTTTGTCTAGTCAACAACTCTTCCCTTGTATTAACTCCTTCATACAAATTGTCTCCCTATGGATTATATCTCTCCCTATTGGAGTAATCTGATAATGGAGAATCTTTCTTCTTTTTCTAAAGACTGTGATAATGTGATAATATGGATACTTTCTCTCCCTTTGACAAAAATGCCAAACAAATATCTTACAGATATCTGACATTAATGTCAAGTAATCTTTTCTCTCCATCCATAATATATTCCTTGAATTTCCCTTATCCATCAACAATATAACAATATGCTCTGGTTCTCAGTTATGATATATACATGTCTATATATAGATGTATCTTTGAATTTCTTCTCTTTGCTTGCATCAACATGAATGATATTTTGATAATAAGTAGGCTGATGCAGCCTTCAGTCTTTTACTGACTAGTAGACAAGGGTTTGACCCCTAGTCTCTTTCTCAGGTACTCAAATGTATCCTTGGGCAGTGGTTTGGTAAGATATCGGCCAATTGTTCTTTTGATTGCACATACTCAAGTATCACCTCTTTTTCTTGAACTTGTTCTCTCAAGTAATGATACTTGATGGCAATGTGTTTATTTTTTTTATGCATGAATCGATTCTTGGAAATGTTTATTACAATGGTGTTATCACAATAGATAGTCACTGGTTCTAAGATCTTCATATGCATACCTTCCAGCAACTATTTGATCCATGCAATATTTGAGAAATTTGCAGCAGCAACAACATATTTTGCTTCTGTAGTAGACTATGAGATGCATCCCTACTTCTTGCTAATCCATGTGACAAGTCTGTCACCCATAAAGAATACTCCTCCAGTTGTGCTCTTCCGGTCATCAAGATTTCTAGCCCAATCAGCATTGGTAAACACCTTTAGTTCAAATTTGTCTTCTCTTCTATACCATAAGCCAAATTCCTTAGTATTCTTGAGATATCTTAGGATTGGTTTCACAGTAGTCATATGAGATTCCCTGGGATTAGCAAAAAATCTATCAACAATTCCTACTGCGTGTGCAATATCTAGTCTAGTGTGTACAATATACATGAGTTTTCCAATCATTGATCTGTACAAAGTTTGATTTACCTCTGTTGTCTTGTCCTCCTTTTTCAACTTACATCCAGTAGCCATCGGTATTCCAACTGGTTTGGATTCTTCCATCTTGAATATTTTTAGGACATCTTTGATTTACTTGGACTGTGTAATGAAAATACCTTATCCTTGTAGCATGATCTGGAGATCAAGAAAGAACTTGATCTCACCAAACATAGACATCTCAAATTCTTTGCTCATTTCACTAGAAAATGATTTGCATAGCATATCATTGCCTCCAAATATGATGTCATCAACAAATATTTCAGCAATCAGGGTGTTAGCATCAGTATCTTCTTTTAAATAAAGATTACTATTTTCACTAGTCCTTACAAATCCAATACTAATTAGATACGAATGAAGTCATTCATACCAAGCTCTAGGAGCTTGTTTCAATCCATACAAGGCTTTGTGAAGTCTACATACCATGTCCTTCTTGTCTAGATCAACAAACCCTTCTGGTTGTTCAATGTATACCTCTTCTTCAAGTTTCCATTTAGGAATGCTAACTTGACATCCATTTGGTATACTTTGAATCCTTTGAATGCAGCATAAGAAAGTAATATCCTGTCTCCTTCTAGCCTAGCAATGGGTGCAAAGGTCTCTCCATAGTCTATACCTTCCTCTTGTGCATACCCTTTGCATA
Source organism: Thuja plicata (assembly GCA_018584345.1). NCBI lineage: Eukaryota > Viridiplantae > Streptophyta > Pinopsida > Cupressales > Cupressaceae > Thuja > Thuja plicata. The sequence goes on from MU228326.1 coordinate 1,820,913, forward strand.
CTAGCCTTTCTTTGTTCCTTGTGACTTCTCCATTTTCATTCAGCTTATTCCTGAATATCCATTTTGTACTGATGACATTCTTGTCATCTGGTCTTGGCACAAGTGACCATGTTTTTTTCTTCTCAATCTTCTCAATCTCATCATTCATAGCACTTATCCATTCCTCATTATCTAGTGCAGCATTGACAGATTTTGTCTCAAACTCACAAATTAAACAATTTGAGTTTAAAGACTTACTTCTTTTTCTTGTACTAGCTATCTTATCTCCTATGATCTAGACCTCTGGATGGTTCCTTCTTATATATCTTGCAAGTATAGGTACATTCCTTTGTCTATCAGCTTGATCATTATTTTGATTTTCATTTTGTTCTTCATCACCTTGCACATTGTTTTGATCATTATCCTGACCATTGGTATTTGCAGCCTGATGCTCGGGAGCAATGATTTGTAGCTCAGGGGCCCTATATTGTTGGTAGGGTAGAGTGTCAATTTCTTTGTTGTAAGCAAACTTATTGTAGTCCTATGGTTCTTTAGTGCTTTCTTGTTCATTCTTCTCTGCAAATTCATCTATCTTTACATTTGCACTTTCAATAATTTTGTTAGAGGCTTTTTTTAGACATTTTTAAGCCTTGCTCTTGGTAGAATACCCTAGAGAAATTCCTTCATCACTCTTGGATTCAAGTTTTCCATTTCTATCATCTTTTAAGATATAACATTGACTACCAAAAATTTTGAAATAACTCACATTGGGTGTGTATCGATATCATAGCTCATAAAGTGTCTTCTTGGTGTATTTCTTCAATTGTACTATGCTTAGTGTGTAGATAGAAATACTCATAGCTTCCCTCTATAATATTTGGGCGATGCCTTTTTCTATCATCAGTGTTCTAGCACAATTAGCTATTGATACATTTCTTCTCTCAGCAATCCCATTTTGTTGTGGCGTTCTTGGTGCAGAAACCTATCTTTTTATACCATGCTCATTACAAAAGTTAGTGAATTCATCTGATATAAACTCACCTTCTCTATCTGATCTCAAACATTTTAGATCCTTACCACTTTTTTTATCTACCAAAACCTTATACCATTTAAACATCTTAAATGCTTATGATTTATCTTTTAGAAACATAAATGTCATCATTCTAGAGTAATCATCAAAAAAGAGAATAAAGTATCTATCTCCATAATAACTCTTTGTCCTTGTGGGTCCACATAAATCAGTATGGACTAATTCTAGAATTGCATCAGATGTATGGGTTTTTCTTTTGAAACTAGACTTTGTCATTTTACCTTTTTGACAATTTTTACACATGATGTTGTTAGGCTTGGTCATTGTCGGTAAGCCTCTGACATTTCTCCTTTTGCTAATTTTTATCATGTTGTCAAAGTTCACACGACATGGTATTTTGTGCCACAACCATATGTCTTTGTTTGTAGCAATCAAACAAGTGGAGTTAATATCATTCAGATAGAATAAGCTACCTTTCGTCTACTCACCGATACCAATCAGATTTCCAAATTCGTTGAAGATCTTTGCCTTTTTGTTTTCAAATGCTACTTTGTGACCTAAATTATTCAACTGAGAGACACTCAATAGATTATAATTCAATCCATTTACCCAATAAGCATTTTCACACTTTATCTAGTTATTCAACATTATTGTTCCTCTACCTTCAACTGGACAAGGTGTGTCATTTCCCATTCTTACTGATCCACCCTTGTAGTATTCAAAAGTCTCAAACTTTTGTTTATAACTAGCCATATGATGAGTGCAGCCACTATCTATGATCCAAACATCATTTTTGCTAATTTTAGATATGAGAGCTATTTCTACATACCTTTCTTCATCATCATATAAATCATCCTTTATAGCCACAAACACCATCTTGATGTCTTCATTAGATTCGGTGTCAGTATCATCATCCTTACATTTTCCTAGGTAGCTGACCTTCTTTCCTTTGTCCTTATAGACTCAGGTATCTCTTCTTTCTAATTGTCGGTAACTTCTATAATCACCTCTGTCAGACTTCTTCTCAAAATATCTGTCATTACTTCTGTCATCCTTTCTTCTGTTAGTACATCTTCCAGAAAAATGTCCAATCTCTTTGCAATTAAAACAAACGAGTAGTAATTTACCTTTGTATTTACCTTTGCCTCTCTACATTCTTATAGCCATAAGTGCTTCTATTTCATCAAGATCATCTTCTTCACTTTCACTATCACTATCTTTTCTCATAGTGTTTTTGTGACTTGATTTACTTATTCTCATAGAAGTTTTAAATGCAGACTCTATGTTTGGTAAGATACTATTATCGAAGTTGTTCATCTCAAATGAAATCAGTCTTCCAATTAAACTGTCTAGAGTAACATTGCTATTTTCTACTGCTCTCATTTCTTGAATGGCAGATACTCTAATAGCATAAGTAGGCAGTAAGGTTCTTAGAATTTTACTTACCACTGTATCTTCTTCTAGTTCACCTCCAACTCCTCCAATAGCATTGACTACCTCTTTAATTCTTGTGTTGTACTGAGTGATGTTTTCTCCTTCTTTAATTTTGTGATCATCAAACTTTCCTCTAAGGCTTTCTGCCTTGGCTCTCAAAACATTTTTGTCACCACCATGTACAAGCTTTAATTTGTCCCACATCTACTTTGCAGATTTGCATTCTTTGACATCTTCAAATTTAGCATCGAAGAGTGAGGAAGCAATCTCTATTATCATGCCATTATGTTCATTTTTCTCTCTCATTTGTTCAATTGTTAGTGCTCCTGTGGGCAACACATATTTAGTTTCAAGGAATTTGAGTAACATCATTACCAATACCTAATAAGTGGAGTCTTATCCTGCTTTGCCATGAAGCAAAATTATCTTTGTTCAACTTGGGTACATCTCATCTATTCATCTTGTGATCTTTGTCTTAGGTCTTGAAACCTTCCGTCTAAGCACACAAGCTCTGATATCAATTGTTAGTAATAACTGAGAGGGGGGGTGAATCAGTGGCCTCAAAATCTTATCCTTAATCTAACCACCAATCAAATAAACCTTAGATTATTATGTCCCTACAAGATGCATGCCATGAAATACTTATAATGAATAACTGTCTGTCAGTTTTCCTTAATTGTCATTATTCTCCTTGATTACCGATAAGTAGTATAACTATTTACCAAATTACAGTAAATATGCAAAGTATACCGATAAATCCAAAAAATGCATATGTGAAATGTAAAATAGTAAAGTAATAAACCATACACACATAACACATAGATTTTAACGTGGAAACCCTGTTAAGGGAAAAAACCACTAGGACCGGTACCCCAAATTTTCACTCTTCTGAAGTGAGCCCTGCTAAGAGCCAGCCCTGTTAAAGGTTACAAACACACTATTAGGTGTGACCTTGTTAGAGGATTTTACACATATAAGGTTGTCACTTAGTATCGGGCATCTAATGTTGCCATACTTGAATCAGACTCTCTCTTAGACAGTCAATAGGCATCGGGCATATCCAATGCTACTTTCATGAATTAACCTTTTTGACACTCCTTGGGATGTACCTCAATATATAGAAGACTATTAAGTCCTGCTCTGTTAAGAGACTTGATGCTTCAATGGTTAAACTGAAACAAAATGACCTATTTCTAATGCAACTTGAATTGAAAAATTTTAGATCTATTTAAGTACATTACCTCTCTAATCAATGTATCAATTCAATTCTTTTGTGCTCCATACTTTCTGCTCTGTGATGTTGTGCTCACTGCTCGTCGGTGTCTGCAGAATTCTTTAGCTCTCCTTCAGCTTGATTGATCAGTACTGCATGAAGTTCTTGTTCATCAGTTTCTCTTGAACATCCTCTTTCTATTCACTCCCCTTCCCTTTTCATTTGATATGGAAATGAATTAAGCTTGTCTCTTATATAGACATAATATTCATTGATTCTTGATTCTTGATTCTTAATTCTTGGCATGAAAAACAATCCAACCAATCTGATTTAAAGCATAACTCCTGATTTATCTCGTAGTTATCTTTATACCAACTGTATAAAACTTCTTTAAATTAATTACTTAACTCTAGTCGAATAAAACAAAGAAAACAACCAGTTAAGTCTATCTTTAGCTCTTGCCAGCTATATATTTTGTCATTTTCTGAACTCTCTGTTTCGTCAGTCAACTCTTCAGTTAGTCAACGGTGACAACTTCCAGTTCCGTCGGTGTAACTCCAGTCAGCTTTAGGATCTTCGTCTGTCGGGCATCATTGGATTTTACTCATCAAGCAATTCTATTTTCAGCTCGTCAGGCATCTTGTGGTTTTGCTTCATCGAGCAATACTGTCTTCTGCTCATCGGGTATCACTGTGACTTTTCTTCTGTTGTCACTGTGACTTTTCTTCTGTTGCCTTTACCGATGGTGTACACTCCGTCGATGTTATCTGTCACTTAGTGAATACTTGACTTTTATGCATTGTTGAAAGCATAACCTTTGTTCCATTGATTCTCTGAAGTCTTTAGCATTATGTACATGACCTACAGATGATATCAAGTTGAAATCAATGACAATACAAACCATTAACTGATTTAATGCCTTGCATTATTTTCAACTTAACATTGTCAAACATTTAATCAGTTACATGTCATCAAACATTATCTATAGATTTTCCATTGCAAAGATGAAGAATGAGATATTAATGCCACTCTCTTACACTTTTACTTCTATAGTGATATAAGTTATCGTTAGTGGTAGGATAGTATGGTATTTTACATTGTTGGTTTCTTACGTATCTATTATTCTATAGTAATGTGAAAAAAAACTATCAAATCAAACTAGCTATTCCAAAAATATTGAGCTCAATGTTAGTATTGGAAAATTATTTAAGGACCTACACATAAGGATAGTAGAAATATTACCCCACTTTTTCAAAAAATATTCTTTTGATCTACATTAAACTACTATGGCAAGCACTAGTGTGTTCTTAGAAATAACTTGCATTTTTAAATTATAAATTTATAGCTTCTTGACAAACACCTTAGATGGTAGGTTAAGAGGATGGTGTTAATAAGAGTGTATAAGAGGAAGAGGTTACTGAGAGTGCAGTGCTTATTTTTAGTGTTGCTTAGGACACACAAAAATTTGAGTTGTTCACCTTTATGCTAAATTTAGAACATTTGTAGCATATGTGTATCCAACTTAGCTCCATGGAAATATTCTTAACATGATCTAAGCATAATCTTATGTAAAAACTTAATAGCTATAAAATTGGAGATTTAACATCAATTAAAGAAATGTTGGCTTTTAAAGGAGTTTTAGTTATATTTAAAATAACATAAAGATGAACTAGATTAAATTAGAGCATTTATTTATTTATTGTAATTTTTATAAATAAAAAAACCAATATTAGTAAGGAGAAGGGTAGTTTCAATTATAAGAGATAAATACATTAAGATAAGAAACATTATATATGTGGGTATATGCACCAAGATGGGGAACCAAAAAGGTGCCAAATACCTTTTTGGTCCCCAAACATACATAGCACGTGTGGGCTATAGCGCGCACGTGCTATTACGTTTATTATAAAGTTAGGGCAGCCACGAGAGAGAGAGAGAGAGAGAGAGAGAGAGAGAGAGAGTCATTAATGGGTCTTACAACCCCTTAAGACACCTTACGACCCCTAAGATGTACTCTTAGGCTTCCTAAGCGGTTGTAAGGGTTCATAAGCAGCCGTAGGAGTCATTAATGGGTCCTACAACCCCTTAAGACACCTTACAGCCCCTAAGATGTACTCTTAGGATTCCTAATGGGTTGTACGGTGTCATAAGGGGTTGTAGGACCCATTAATGGGTCCTAGGACCCCTTAAGACATCTTACGACCCCTTAGGAACCCTAAGAATACATCTTAGGGTTCCTAGTACACATTGCAACCCCTAAGATGTACACTTAGGCTTCCTAATGGGTCGTGAGGTGTCATAAGGGATCATAGGACCCATTAATGGGTCCTAAGACCCCTTAAGACACCTTCAACCCCTAAGATGTACTCTTAGGATTCCTAATGGGTTATAAGGTGTCATAAGGGGTTGTAGGACCCATTAATGGGTCCTAGGACCCCTTAAGACACATTATGACCCCTAAGATGTACTTTTAGGCTTCCTAAGGGGTTGTTAGGGTTCATAAGGACTTGTAGGAGTCCTTAATGGATTCTACAACCCCTTAAGACACCTTATGGACCCTAAGATGTACTCTTACACTTCCTAATGGGTCGTAAGGTGTCATAAGGGGTTGTAGGACCTATTAATGGGTCCTATGACTCCTTAATGGGTCCTAGGTCCTAGGACCCCTTAAGACACCTTACAACCCCTTAGGAATCCTAAGAATACATCTTAGGGTTCCTAGTACACATTAATGGGTCTCATGTTGGAATTATATTGGAATGATGTACTGAGAGGGGAGGGGTGAATCAGTACCTCTAAAACTTTTCTTTGTTAGCCTATTAACCCTTAGTCATCAGTTTGTAAATTGTCTTATCTAATTGTTCATCTTTCTTTATGTATATGCAATCATAACATAATTTCTTTAATATGTAACCATACAAGAAACATTCATGAAAATAGATAACACATGACACAAGATATGATATCGCAGAAAACTCCTGTTAGGAAGTAAAAACTATGGTGGGGATTGTTACCCACAAGACTTCACTATCTGCAGATAAGAAGGGGTTGGTTAAGGCTTACAATTGGTCACTTCTGATGACCTACCCTATTAGGAGTATTA
>MU228326.1:1851003-1864927 GCA_018584345.1 Thuja plicata
CTCTCTCTCTCTCTCATACATACACACACCATCTAATCTCTCTCCCCATTCTCACCTATCTCTCTATCCCTCTCTCACCTTCTCTGCTTCTCTCTCCTTGTATCCTTCTCACTCTCTTACTATCTCTGTTTCTTTTGCCCTCCCCCTTTTTCTCACTCTTTGTATCTCCCTCCCTTAAGGATTTTTTTATGGTTTACATAGCATGTACGCGCTATAGTGTGCACGCGCTATGTAAACCATAAATTTACATAGCGCGCACGCCCTATAGCGTGTGCGTTCTTTGAACGGCATCAAAGTTTACCAAGCCTAAGGCTTTGATTTTCCTTGGAGATCCAACCCAAAGGCTTGGAGGATTCAAACAAGTCTGAGACGTGTTTTCCAGCAAATCTACAATAAAATAACATTTTTTCTTGTGTGCTCCCTGTCAAGTTTGCACATGGTTCAATAACGATAAAATCAAATGGCATGATATTGTAGATCTCTCTGTTAGCTATCTAACCATATAATTTATTTTGAATTCTCATTAGGTTGAGCTTTTCATCTCTAATTTCTTTTGTAAGTATGTCTAATTTTTGTCAAAAACCAATGTGTATTCATTTGGGCTTAGATTTTGGCTCGTTCATCAAATTTTGAAACAAATTACATTTTCAAAAACTAGACTCCATTATACACACTTCAAAAAAAAAGTTTTGATTTTGGAATAGTTTTCAATGATTTTTAGGGGGAGCACATAGTTATTTCACGTTTTCAGGATGTGTCCACTTCAGAAAATCACAAAAAATCATACTTCCATGAAAAAATTAGTAGAAAAATCTAGGATAAACTAGGTGGTGTTAGCTAATTTCTCACTGGAGTGATTAAATTTTATTTTTTTAAAGTTAACATTTTAGGGGGAGCACACGGGACACTATGTTATGTTTTTTCACAAAAAACAAGACCACTTGCTATGCTCCACCTTTTTGAGGGTCTTAATCTCCACCATTTCTAAAATAAATTAGTAGTTTAGAAACTAGATTTGGAGTAGAGAAACTCTTGTTTTTGTCACATTTTAAAATTTTGAGTGTAACTATCCTCAATTTCTCGTTAAATTTTAGAGTTTGTTGATTTCAGAAGGAAAAAAAAAAAAAGTGGCATTTTATACCCCCTTTTTGGTCCCCCATCTTTGTGCACTTACCCATGTGTCAACATACATGTCACTTTCCCAATCAAGGTGATAGAAAACCTTCTCATATATATATTCTTACAACTCTATTTTTGAATAGTGAAGGTAAATATGGAAAAATCAAACATTGAGAAGATAAATGAAATTTAAGGATGCAGTGGAATTTTAGATAAGGAGCTATGAAACAACTTCAACCATTGTTAAGGGATATGATACTAACACTTGAAAAAAAATGTGATCCAAAATTAATTCACCCAATGGATAATACGCTAAATTGTTAAAAGTTGGATAATTTATGGGCATTACATTATTGATTCCTTGGTTTGAGAGATATGTACAAGTAGCTTTGAGAAGATATGCAATCCATTATTGTTCATCATATAAGAAGGTAGCAATATCTAAGAAGAGATGTGAAGTTACCACATTGTTTAATTAATGTAAAGTGATAGAAATCCTTAAGAAGAGATGTGACACTACCATAATATGTCAACTCTCTTTGCTTTGCTAAAAAAACTCTTTGATTCTTACACTTGGATGCTAATTCCTTTCAAGCATTTTTTAGCAATAAAAAGTGTCAAATCTAGAAATGCAAAATAAAGTTTTTTGACTTCAAATTTGAGAGGCCATATGGTAAGGTTTGTTTTAATACGTTCAAAGGATATGTCATGATATGAAATTCATAAAAGACAAGAATTTGATTTGCCTAATTTTTCTAAATTTTTACATATTGCAATTTTAAGGGCTTTTGATGTCATTTTTTAATGGCCAAAAATTTTCATAGAAACTGTCATATACCCTTTCATCATCACACACACACATACACATTGTTCTTTCCAATTATTTTTTGATTGGATCATAATGAGCTAGAATTACAAAGCTATGACTATACAATAGTGACTTAATATTATCATAATATTAACCTAAAGTAACACCTACACTTATTAATATAGAGATGGAGTGCAAAATGAAGACCCTTTTACCTTTAAAGCCTTTGGTTTCTTGAGGAATGGGACGAGCAGTTATCATAATATGCACACTCAAGAGATAGGTGTTGCAATACAAAAACTAATACTGTTCAACAACCATAGACAAGTTCAATGGGACTCGGATAGAAAATCAATGACAACTTCATGTCAAGACTAAGAAATAGTCACACGTGTCAAGAGTTCAAAGAATAGCATATTCAATCCTTAAAAATATCTATTTGTAATAGTATGTGCAAAGAACAATCACAATGAGTTTGAGGAGCAATATAATTGATGACTACTTTAATTAGATCCATGAACAAATGGAAAGGATGACCAACCTTTCCTTATCTCCAATAAAAGGACAACACCTTAAAGGTCAATTCATGAGACCTCGACAAGAGGGTGACATTTGTAATCATTTTTTTTAAAATCCAACCTGCTCTTTATAGGGCATTCACAATAGTTGTAAACATAACTTACAAATTCATAGATTTTTGAAAGCCCTACAAGAAGTTGTGGTTTTTTTGCTTGACATGTAACTTGTTAGGGATTGAGAAGCCAATATAGTGCAAGAAACTTGTGAGTTTCTTGGTGAGACTCCCAAAACATTAGATAACACCTCCCAACATTACCCAGAAACAACATACACCATTAGCACCACCTAACAACAACAAAGGGTGTTGTTATTGTTTCTAGATTAATTAGATTGTGTAATTTTTTTTACAATCAAAAAATAGTAAAAAAAATTAACAATGTAATCCAAAAACAATAAGAGTATTAAGATGGATTGTGGAAATCTAATAGATTTGAACAACAAAGGGGCCAAGAAATACAAGAAATCATACCTAGCAAATCACACCAAGTCTACAATAGGTACAACCTATACTTGGTCATACTTTTCAAGATGGAAACCACTCATACTCCTTCAAACTCACATGTCTGGACATCAATTGAACACAAATGTTATACATTAAGGTTCTAGTGTGTGCGTGTGTGTGTGTGTGCGTATGCATGTATGTTTTATCCATATTTTTGTATGGATATAATACATATATTCATGTTTTCTCTATGTTTTCATATGAATATTTAAAACTGCATTATATATTTTATATAGACATCCCCTTTACCGTCCTCTAGCTATCCCCCAACTATCCTATAAACTGAAGGTAACATTGAAAATTGCCTTCTAATTTAAGGCTGGAAGGCTAGAAAGTATTAGCCCACTTAAGGGAAGAAGGAATTGTAGATTATAGTTGGTTGTTATAAACTATAGAATTTTAGAAACTTTTGAAATTTAAAATTTTGGGACAATTCGAAGCTCACATAACAAACACATCATTTTTAATTATGAATTAATGATCAAAATAGTGGTTGACCCAGAATGAACTCTTGCCATTTAGAAGCTTGAACCAAAGAGCTCATCTGATATCTACACCCACACCCAGAATGATCCAGTGGAACGCTGTTATTGGAAAATTGAACTGGGCATATTTATTTATTTTTGTTCCTGTTTTCAAGTGTCATAGAATGTAGCTCTATTTTTTTGCGTGTGGATTTATTCTACATTTTGTTTTCTATACTCTGGCTTGCCTGACGTTTATTCTGAAGGTGGGGTAGGAATGGGGTTCTGGAAAGTAATGCGAAACTCCTCCACTTTTTCTGGTTTTCTTTCTTTAGATGTCATATCCTGGTAAACCCTTTTAATACAATTTCTTATATGATGGCTACCTCTTCATTTTTATTGCTCAGTGTGTTTGAAATACAACAATTGTTCGTAAGAAACACCTGTCACTAAAAAATTTCCTTACTGCCATGAGTGCCCATTGATTTTAAAGCATACAGTAATATTAATGAGGGTTTTAGAGTTTATACCTACCATTTAATCCGTATAGAATTAAAATGAAAGTGCTTTCTCAGTGACTGCCTAATTTACGAGCTCAGTGACATACACAGAACCCATAAAGAACCTTAAAAAATTCAAAACCCACAAAATTTTATAGACATGAGAAAAGCCAGTACCACTTCTCAAATGCTATCGGCAGGAAGGGGATAGGTGCAGAAATCAATGGTATCCTCAGGCCTCTTTGCAATGCAAAGAAACAGCCTCTCAAAAGCAGCTGCCATTTTCTGAGCAGGAAACAGCAGGGCAACCCGCATCCAAAGTATCTAATCTATAGTCCCATAGCATAGACAAAGTCCCTCAATCTCCTCGCAAGTAGTCGTATAATCAACACAAGGTCCCCATAATGATCTCTCTACCTACACTTGGGCATAGACTACAAGACCCTGTGGTATCCCATGGACTTTGTAATGCAGAGGAGAGGACACAGCGAGAAGTATAGTAATGGGTCTTTCTCCTCTTCAATACCCCAAGTGTGGTTTCAACAAGATCTGATCCCTTGGATCAATTTGACACAATGTCTTTTGACAAATAAGTGTGGTTGGACACTTTTCCAACTTCTTTGTAGTGATGAATAATTCAACCAATATTCTCTAATATTGAGACTTAGGGATACTAGCCCTATTCTAAGCTAAATCTTGAAAAACTTTACCAGTGGCTTCACACAACTCAACCCAAGGTTGGAGAACCTTACTTATGATGTAAGGATAGGGAATCAAACCTCAGATTGATCCTTCATCTTCTTCAACATGCCAAACCCTAACTATCCTAGAAATCCTAGTAGGTCTTTCCAACTAGTGTTTGAAACACAACTCTTCTTCTTGATAGAGCTTATGAAATCTAAGGTTAGATTCATACACCCTTTTGGAAGTTATGTAGATCCCCTAAGCCTTAAGATCCAACTCCACTCCTGCAGCACCTAACCCTTACTAAGTTCTCAGACTTAATTGGCCAAACTAGGCTTGGACATCAAAGTAAGTGATAGGAAATGGGTTCATGGGCTTGATACAGGGCCTTAGACACCTTCTACACACTCTAACTAACACAAATCCACCTTCATTTCACTTCTACCAATCAACTCTTCAAACTACTAACTTTGTTATACCTTCTCCTGGCTGAATACATTGAGATACTCAGCCTAGGGCTCGATGCAAACATGCCTTACCCTTCAAGCCACATTCTGAGCCTTTGGAATCCATAAATATACACTCCTAACTTGCATTTTCTAGAAGGGTGAGGAATTTAAACCGTGTGAATGCAAGTTAGGTCCCTATTTGTGAAACGAGCTTCTTTTAGACCTCTTCCTGGGCTAGTCTCAGAAAATTGATTCAAAAACAAGTTCCTACAGTGAACTAATCAATCTCAATCCAACTATAATGTTAAGAAAACACTAAGAAGCTTCAATGCATGAACTCAACTTAAAATTACTCCACAATACACGATCGTACTAGTCAAAATTTCTCAGAAACACTCTTCACCTTCCATTGATTTTGAATCAAAACTTCAGTTACAATCCTCTAGCCACTTGGACTCGAAGAAACAACTTAAATCATCATCAGATGTGAAGCCAAAATGATCCAAATCCAAGTATGACTATTGTTCTTCCACTTTGCATCTCTCGAGAAACAATTTGAAAGTTGCTCAAGCAACATTTACATCTTTTTTGCAACATTTTGCAATTTTGGCACTTTTACCATTCTAAGACCTTAGGTTAAGGCTTTAACCTCTAAACCTATCAAAAAATGCTTTAAATGACTCAAATCTAATGGAATCTTGATACTAAAACTCATAAAAATATTTTTAAAAAAACACCTAAATTAACTTATTGCTAAAGATTAATGATCCCATTGGACTAAGGCATCTCAAGGCTTATAGATGTGCCTTAGAGATTCTTGACCACACAAGTGGATCCAAACCAAAATAGGATAATCTCAAGGATTCATCCAGTTATTACAAACACATAACACATGAAATTTGAGACTGTCTCTGATCTAGTAATGGGTGCATTGTGTTGGATTTGACAAACGCAAATCTTTCCAAGATCACCTACATGCAAACCTGTCACAGAATAGAAGCAAGACAGAAGAGAAGAATGGCTATGGAGGCCAAAAAGTCAGAGAGTTGAAATCCATGTTGAAAAGAATAAAGCTTCTATTAACAACAATACTGAATACAATCTCGGTATCAAATGCAAAGAAGTGAATCCTTATAAAAGGAATCACGAAACCCTAAAGGAAACCCTAAAGAATTAGAAAGCTGCCTAAGTGAAACTTAAGTATAGAGTAGATAGACTAATAATTAAATGAATTAATTATCAGCTAAACTAAGACTACTCTAACACCCCCCTTAAGTGTAACTTAGGGAGAAGCAAAACAGCTAAACTACTGCAGAAAGCAGGAAAGATGGGTCCCGGCAACAAGGCCTGATCAGGTACCCAAGACAAGAAAGCAAACTAGATGAAGGAAACTAAGCCTTCAATCTAGGAAAAATATGTCCCAGAGAAAGGAACAAGAAGCATCTCCGAAGCATGTAGCTAAAAACTCTGTCAAAAGATACTGCTGGAACCCCCACTGAAGTGCATGACCAGGTAGAGAAGACAATGTCTGAAGAGCTGATCAATCAAACCAGGAAGCAATAGAACCAATAGGTGAACCCCCCATAATGTTGAATTGGGAGAGGTGACAGGAACACTGAAATGCAATGCCAGAAACATCTGCAGAAAGCAGAACCAGGAACACCAACAGTGCAACAGAAGTACAAACACAGGATAAAGGGTGGTGTCATCGACACACAGCATGGGCTAATTTCGTGGAAGGTACGCTCACTTGACAAAGGTGAATGTGCTTAAAATGGCAAAAACATCATAACCCCCCATGGCACTTTATAACAGAGTGCGAGTACAACAACCGTACAAGGTGTACAAGATCCCAGATAAGCAAAAGTAGGCACTTTATCTCAGTGTGTTTACAGAATAAGGATGCAATAGAAGGAGCATACAAGCTCAGCAGTCAGAAAGAAGAGTGAACCAGAAGTACAGTAGAAGAGATCCCAGGACCTGTAGAACCAAGCAAGCCACCAGAGTGCATAAACTACCAAACTTAGAGGAGAGAAAACCTGGAGCAGAATCTAGAAAAAAACCTCTGTAACTGAATAGATCACTGAACCAGCTTTCCGACGATATCTCGTTTGCCAAAAATGGAGTCCGGATGAGCCAGATATGACTCCCGGAAGGCAAAAGCAGACATCGGACATCAACAGCAAAAAATACTATCAAAATGGCAGAACCCAAAAACCTAACCTCCATCATCAGAAAGTTCTCGGAAAGAGCTTTCCGACGGTATATGGAAGTCGAAAAAAGACCCCCGGATGCTCAAGATAGAGCGAAAAACGTCCAGGAGGGTCAAAAGGGCCCCAAAAAGCAAAATTAAGCCCCTGGGGTTAAAAAAATCTGGACCCTCGGGCGCATGGTGCGCTCAGGGGCTGGGCCGAAGCCCCCGGACCCTCATATGACCGCCGGCCTATCAAATAAGCCCGCGGGGGCTGAAACTACCCGTCGGGCGGAGCGAAGGCGGTGGGCGCCAGCGGAGCGGCGCGGGGATGGCGGAGCCAGGCGCGGAGCGGCGTGAGCGGGGCGGCGCAGAGAACAGAGCCGCCGATAGGGACCGGCCGTGGAGCGGCTGAGTGGCAGCGGAGCGGGGGCCGTGGAGGGCGGCGGGTGGCGGGGGCCTAAGGAAGGCGGAGCCCGCAGAGTAGAGGGGGGCGCCGCCGTCGGTGGCTGAGCCCCGGTGGAGCGGTGGCGGCCCGGTGGTGGCGCCTTTGTTAAAACACTGCACGCGAAATATAAAACACCAAAAAACCTTGAAAAATTAGGTTTTTTTTAATTTTTTTGAAATTTTTCTCGGTTTTCGTGCTCGTACGGCACTAGAAACCAAAATTTTTTTGCCTCGGGGCCACGTTGTCCAAAATGGAAAAAATTTATATAGATTCTGGGGTTTTTGGGCACTCTGAGCGCAACGGTAATGTCTGTTTGGGCCCAAAGTGACCAGAAACACAGGTCCCCCTTAAATCCACACAAAACCTTCTACAAAACCTCTGAAACCCTCTGTGCTTCAACAAAACAGGAACAGCGAACAGCAGGAGAGCTCTGAGACCATGTTGGATTTGACAAACGCAAATCTTCCCAAGATCACCTGCATGCAAACTTGTCACAGAATAGAAGCAAGACAGAAGAGAAGAATGGCTATGGAGGCCAAAAAGCCAGAGAGTTGAAATCCATGTTGAAAAGAATAAAGCTTCTATTAACAACAATACTGAATACAATCTCCTTGTGAAATGCAAAGAAGTGAATCCTTATAAAAGGAATCACGAAACCCTAAAGGAAACCCTAAAGAATTAAAAAGCTGCCTAAGTGAAACTTAAGCATAGAGTAGATAGACTAATAATTGAATGAATTAATTATTAGCTAAACTAAGACTACTCTAACACATTGCACCACTTTGCCAAACTGCCATAAAACCCACATAAAGAGAAATCTCTCAAGAATAAAGGGAGTACGACCAATCAACCACTGTCGAATAAAGAGAAATCTCTCAAGAATAAAGGGAGTACGACCAATCAACCACCGTCGCATAAAAATAAAAGGAACCTGAGGTGGATCATCTACCCATGGCTCACATCCAATATATGGATGCCAACAAACTACATCCAACTCATCAAGCATTCGTTGCTAGTACTCTAATTTTCCCACACAAGGTTGGACAATAATCCCATGATATGTGTAGATGTAAGGTTGTTCCACTAGGCGAACTCTATCTCCAATCGGTCTACTCACTAGGAGATGCTCCCAAGCCCATACCTATAAAATCACTACCCCTACAAAAAGTATTGCACTCTACTTGTACACCACTCCATGTAAATCATGATATATATGTGCCAAAACACAACTTTCCCCCGCAAATCCACAAGGATGCGCGATCATATCCTTTAGGATCCTACCCCAACCAACGAAAAAATCATCATGCCATCTTGTCTGACATAAAAAAATCCACCAATAAAAGCTGCCAAAATTGAAGGAAGTGGATCATGTAGTTGCCTCATCACTCTCCACTAAATGGTCTGATCTCCAATCGTGTCATCCCCAAATACTAGTCTACATGCCTTTGCATCATAAACCTGATCATAGTATATAGACTCACCTATGACAGGAATCCGCAAAATGTGATAGACATCCTCGGGCATGATGGCCATCTCCTCCATAGGCAAGTGGAATGTGTTATTGTCAAAATGCCATCTCTCAAAAAGTATTGTCAATAAACCCCGGTTCACATGGAAATGGAGCATATCAAGCAAATATCAGAGACCACATCTACCAATAACATGTCGCTCCTCATGTGACAGATCAGGAATCATCTCAAAAGGTGAAGGAAACTAACCTCTCATGTTAAGTTTCTGATAGCAAACCTATTTTAAAGTCAAAATATATCACTTAGTAAAATCATCAAGTTGATCATCAAGCATCGATCAATTATCCTATCATCTACTTTCTGAAGTTAGATTTACAACAATCTCGTTGAGCGCATCAAATTTTGTCCCTCTAGATCTTGAGGACAGAAAAATATCAACCTATCTATCCTATCGAATTGACATCAAAACAATCAACTACTTGATTATACTAACATCTATCAAATTGACTTTGAAACAACATCAAAACATCACCAACCTATCTAAGAACATCATCAATATCACTCGAATCGAGAAAACAATCATCAAAACTGAGCTGGCAATCACAAAATGAAAAAAATGCAACTTTTGGGTATAGGCGACATTTTATGTTACATAGGTGACAAAATGCCTAGGTGATGCAAGAAATTGCATATGCGACACAAAACATGCATAGGTGACACAACATTGTATAGGCAATATTTTGTGACATAGGCGACGAAACAATTTGCAGGGGCAAAATCAAATTTTGAAAGCGCACATTCCTATCTATAGGCGATGCAATAATGTGCGTAGGTGAAAAAAAAAAAAGATAACCTAGCATATGTGACGAAATAGACTTCATAGGTGACACAGGAAACCGTGGAGGTGATAAAAGATTGTGCATAGGCGACGAACTAAGGAAAAAGATAGAAAATGACACTAAAACTCATAAAATAACCTAAAAATTCCTAAAAATGATGGAACAAAGGGCAAGGATCGGTCACTCGCCAGAGGTCCATACGCTGACAGCTTTTGGAAGCGTCTACCCTTCTCGAGTCGATTCTCCTGGATCAATACGACCATTTTTCGATGCGAGGGGTAAAAAATGGGCTTGGAGAGGAAAAGACAAAAGTAAGAGTGAAAATGAGTGGGTATAAAGTGAATTTCACCCTATTAATACCTAATTTACAAATTAAAAGGGCCAATTTTACCAAAAATGAGTCATTTAAATCAAAATTTTCACCAGACCATCATTCGAGCTCCAAATTCTAAATTGGGAACAAATCGAAATCTGAATCTAATTAAAATTTTGAAAAATCATCAAAATTCTTAAAATCATCAAAATCAATGGAAATCATTTCGATTCATCTTCTGAGAGGTCATACTATCATCAGGACACTTGAAATCATCAAAATCGGGGCATTTTTTAAAATAAGGGACATTGAACATTGAAAGTTCAAAATCGTAATTGGGGCATCAAATCAACTAGAAATTGAAATTAAAGTTTCATATCAAAATTTTAACATCACAGGGACAACATCATATCATCAAAATGACCAGATCAATAACTTGACATCAAATCATTGTAATCAGACATCAAACATTAGATTTTCTTTGAACCAACGCACTTCGCACATTGATTCAAAGAGGGCCAAATGTATACACCCAAAAATGGTAAAAAACAAACATTAATTAAATTCAAGCCATTTCGATTAATTAAAATAAAAAAATTAATTAATTATGTAATTGAATTAATCATTTGATTATATAGTTCATCAATCAATTAAATCCAATCCAATAAACCATACATGGCTAATTAATTAATTCTTTTGAATTAACTCCCGCCTAAAATCTCTCACCTACCACTACATGACGAAAATGAATCAACCAATGAGAGAAGAGGAAAAAGAGCACATGGATATACACTTTGCTATCACGACCTTTCAATCTTGAGAATCAATCTTGTCCACCCAAAGGGGACACATCATCAACCCCTAATCCTAATCATACCTTGATTGTGGTTACTTAAACTCACCCCCTACATCTTGAGAAATCTTATAAATAGGATGCACAAATAGAGTTAATCATCCATCATCTTCATAGCAAGTGCATTATAGTCATTTTCATCATTAGAAGCATTGTTATTTTAGTAATGTTAGATTAGAAGCATCAGGAATCATAACGTAATGGGGGAATTGTATCTTAATTTCATGTTCTTGATAATTTAACGTCACATTTAGCATCATTTCATCATAGATCTAGCTTGCATCTTCATTATCTTGTTTTCTAGGTTGTCATTTGAGGACAATCACTTGCAGTTGATAGTAACACTCAAATCCTTGGAATTAGAGAGCGATGGAATGCTCATAGTCTTTCATTTCTATGCGGAACCTAGTGTTATCATTTGATTTGAATTGAAAGATTGTATTAATGTTTCATTATAGGTTTGTAATTTGCATAAATTCAAACACACAATACCCTTTCATCATGACATGCACATATTGATCTTCCAATTCTTTTTTTGATAGGGTCATATTGAGCTAGAATTACAAAGTTATGACCATAAAATAGTAAGATAGTATTATCGTGAAATTAACCTAAACTAACACATACATCATATCAATATCACGAGGTCTTCATTAAAGGGGCAATACTAACAGGGGGTATTGGGTGGGTATTGGAGGGGGGTGAAAAAAAGGAGTTTGGACATATTTTTTTGTAATAGGGGGATTCTTTAGTATGTCACAAATGCACATGCTATGATTCAGGTTCACTAAGTGATGCCCCCATGATTAATATAGAGATGGAGTGCACAGATGAAGATCCTTTTACCTCTAAAGCCTTTGGTTTCTTGAGGAAAAAGACTGACAATTGTCATAATATGTACCCTCAAAATATAGGTGTTGCAATACAAAAACTAATAATGTTCAACAATCATAGGCAAGTTTAAGGGGACCCAAATAAAAAAATCAATGACAACTTCACATCAAGACTATATAACAGTTAAGGTCACTATTCACACAATGTTGAGAGTTCAAAGAACAACATATTCAATCTTAAAAATATTCATTTGTAACAATATATGTAAAGAACAATCACAATGAGTTTGAAGTGCAATATAAAAGATTCACAAACAAATGCAAAGGATGACCAACCTTTGCTTATCTCCAACAAAAGGACAACACCTTAAAGGTTAATTCAAAAGACTTCAACAAGAGGGTGACATTTGTGATAAAAAAAAATTAGCCAATACTGCAAGAAACTTGTGAGTTTCTTGATGATGAGATTCACCAAATATACAACACAAACTCATCAATATTTTGAACTCATTCAATAAAAAGAAAAATATATTAACCTTTATTAACACAATTTTTCCTCCTATTTTATTTTAGAAAATTATAAATATAACAAAATAAAATGATTATTGATTATTTGAAAATGTTATTTTAAAAAAATTAATCAACAAATATTTTATATTTTTTAGAATCACTCACTATTTCATGATGATCTAGAAAGTATTAGCTCGCGAGAGGGAAGTGTAGATTATAGTTGGTTGTTATACAATATTGAATTTTCGAAACTTTAAAAATTTTAAATTTTGGGATTATTTCAAGCTCAAATAACATGTATTTTTTCTTTGTAATTGACGATCAAAATAGTGGTTGGCCCAGAAAGAACTCTGCGATTTAGAAGCTTGAACCAAGAGCTCGTCTGATATCTAACCCAGAATGATCCAGTGGAACATTCTCATTGGAAAATTGAACTGGTTTATTTATTTATTTTTATTTTGGTGTTCAAGTGGCATAGAATGTAACTCTATTTTTCATGTTTTTTTTGTGGATTTATGTTACATTTTCGTTTTCTGTTCTCTGGCTTGCCTGATATCGATTCTGAATATAGGGCAGGCATAGGATTTTGGAAAGTAATGCGAAACTCCTCCACTTTTCCTGGTTTCCTACTTTAGATGTCAGATCCTGATAATCCCTCTCAATACAATTTCCTAAACAATGGTTACCTCTTAATTTTTATTGATCGGTGTAGTGGAAATCCAACAGTTGTTCTTAAGAAACAACTGTCAGTAAAAAATTTCCTTACCGCCATGGGTGTCCATTGATTCTGAAGCAAACAGTAATACTGATGAGGGTTTAATTGTTTATACCTACCCTACTTTTAGGGTTTTAATGACAAGATCAAATCCAGTACCACCATTTCTCAAACGGTATCAGCAGGAAGTGGATAATTGCAGAAATCAACAGTATCCTCAGGCCTCTTTGCAATGCAAAGAAAAAGCCTCTCAAATGCAGCAGCCATTTTCTGAGCAGTAAACAGCAGAGAAGCCCGTTTACCACAAGCCCTACCCTTCTTCTCCAAAACCCTCTTCCCATCCTCCAAAACCCTCTCCAACGCCTTTTTCAACGACTCATGAGTGGGACTAAAAGTATACCCAAACTCCTCACTAACAATAGCACTCCTTACAATACTCCCAAAATGTGTAGCAAAAACAGCCTTCCCACAAAGCATGGCCTCAAGCGTCGTCTGATCGAGCCCCTGGGCTCTCAAAGTGGGATTCATAAAAAGATCCAAAGCATTATAGAAATCACCCAGCTCTCCAGGCCCAAGAGGCCCAAGGACCTTAACATTGGACCCAAGTTCCTTGTACCGGCTCCCCCATGGCCCATCCCCTGCAATCAA